>BDRX01000045.1:0-21333 GCA_003203535.1 Raphidocelis subcapitata | reverse complement strand
CCGTGCGCCAGCTGCAGCTGAAGGCGCAGCTGCAGCAGCAGCGGCGGCACGCCGGACAGCGCGCGGCGCGCGTGCGACCCCGCCTCGCCGACCAGGTCCCCCAGGGTGAAGAGCGCTTGCTCTGTCACCAACACCACCTGCCGCCTGGCGCGGCCCTCCTCTTTGAACGCAGCGGCTGCGTAGCGCACCGCCGCGTGCGCGAGCACCGCCATCAGCGCGCCCGGTGCGGCGCCGGGGGCCTCGGCCGCCGCGAGTGCTGCCTCGACGGCGTCGGCGGCGTCCGCCGCGGGCCGCCGCTTCATCTTGGCAAGCTGCGTCTGCAGCCCGCCGCCGCGCGCGCCGAGCGCGGCCCGCGCCGCCGCGGCCGCCGCCGCGGCGGTGCCGCCGTCGGGGCTCGCGCCCGCGTCCTCGCCGCCGCCGCCGCCGCCGCCGGCCGCGAGCGCGCGCTGGGCGGCCGCCAGCGCGGCGAGGCAGAGCGCCGCGCCCTCCTTGGCCTTGATTAGCACTGTGACATCTTCGAACTCGGCCCCCAGGTACACCGTGCCCAGCCTGATCCGGTCCAGCGTGGCGGCGCCGCCGGTCAGCAGCTGCGCGTGCCGCGTGAGCGCCGCCTCGCTGAGCAGGCTGAATGAGGGCGCGGTCAGCGTCTTGGCGACGACCACCGCGCCGTTGCCGCTGCGGTAGTAGAATGCACCGCCGCACCCGCCCCGGCCCGCGAGGCCGAGCGTGCGGCCGCGCAGCGCGCGCGCGGCCGTGAACGCCGCGCGCTTCTCCGGCGGCACGTCGTGCGCCTCGGCGAGCGCGGCCATGTGGCGCGCGTGCACGCGCAGCGCGACCGAGCGCTCGGCCGCGGCCGTCGCCTCGCGCGCCTTGTAGACCTGTAGCCTGAGGGCGGCCGCGTCGCCGCGCGCCCGGGCCAGGTTCGAGCGCAACCGCCCGTTCGCCGCCTCGAGCTTACGCGCGACGCGCCGGGCCGCCGCGGCGTCGAGGCCGCTCCTGGCGTCTGGCGCCGTGGGCGCGACGCCGTCGGCGGGCGCCTCGGCGGCGGCGGCGCCGCCGCCGCCGCCCGCGCCCGCGGATGGCGCGGCCTGCGCCAGAGGGCGCTCCCCGGCATCGCCCCCGGCGCCGCGGGCCGGCCGCACCGCGCCAGTCGCGCCGGCGCCAGAGTCGGGCCGCGCCGCGGGCTCGCTGCTGGTGGGGTCGGTGCTGCTGCCGGGGGCGTCGCGCCCCGCAGCCGCGGCCTCCGCCTCCCCGCTGCCCTCCCCCCCTCCCCAGCTGGGCTTATCATCGGGGGAAATTGAGTATCCGGGGAACGACACATCCCCTTGCACCGCCACCTCCTCCTGCGTTTTTCGGTGGGTCGAGTGACTGAGCCAGTGACTGGACCACAAAGCACACAACACACGAGTCATGCCAGCAGCGCTGATGTGCAGCCCGTCCCCTACAAACCAAAGCCAACACCGCCTCCTCACCTGCTCAGCATCCTGAGCCTGGCCCTCCGCGGCCCCGTCGCCGGCGGCGCTCGGCTCGTCGCCAGCCGGCTCGGGGGCCAGCACAGCAGTGGGCTCGTCGTCCTGCTCCTCCACCTGCCGCGCGCGCAGGTGGTGAGGGATGGGGGGGGGAGGGGCAGCCGTCAACGTCGAGGTGGGACAAGGGTGGCGACGTGGCAGGCGAGCGCGCCACCACTCAGGGCCCCTTTCCCCACAGCCAACCCCCTCACCTCCTCAGCCTCCTGAGTCTGGCCCTCCACGGCCCCGTCGCCGGCGGCGCTCGGCTCGTCGCCAGCCGGCTCGGGGGCCAGCACAGCAGCGGGCTCTACTGCCGTCGCCCCTTCCTCCTCCTCCTGGTCCCGCTGTTCCTCCTGCGCCTGCTCCTGATCCTGCGCGGCCGGCTGCGGGCCGCTGCGGGCTGACTCTTCGCCCGCCGCTTCCTCGGCCGCGGCCACGGCGGCGCCCCTCTCCTGGCACTCCCACTCCCGGGCCTCGGCCGCATCGGCTGCCACAGCCGCCGCAGCGTCAAAGCCCGCCGTGTCCACATCTGCACGCGACCTGCGGCGGCCGATCCGCACCAGCCACTTCGGCCGTGGCGCCGCCGCGGGCGTCAGCGGCGGCGGCGACGGCGCCGCGGCGGCGGCGGCGGCGGCAGCGGCGGCGGCGCGCAGCCGCGTGACGAGGGACGAGCCGCGGCGGCGGTTGCGCCGGCCCGCGGCGGCGGGAGCGGGCGCCGGCACTGGCGGCGCTGCGCCATCCTCTGGCGCCGCGTCGATTACCCGGCCGCGAGCCTTGACCACTCCAAACAGCCTGCAGAGCGAGGGGCGGTGTTGGGGTTTCAGGCGCCGTGGGGGCCTGGGCAGGCCTGCATCCCCAGGCGTTGCAACGGCATGCGGCGGCCGCAACGGCAGCAGCGCAGGCGGCGCGTTTGAACGGCGCACCTCTCGAGGGGCTGGAAAGGCGCCAGCAGGCAGCAGCCCATCGGCGGCACCTTGCCGTCGGATGCCGCGCCGCCCGCCGGCTGAAGGGATCCGAGCGCCTCCATCTATACCTCCTGGAAGGGCAGGGGTGGGTGTGACCGTCGTGTCGAGTGCAAGCCCAGCAGCCGCGAGAGCAGGGCGCGGCGGCGCCCCGCTGCGCCGCTCCGCTGCTCCGCGGGAGCGCATCTGCCCCCCCTCGCCCATCGCGCCCCCTCCCCCGAGCAGCACGCCCCGATAGGTAGCCACCGCGAAGGCTTTTTTCCGCGCCCGAGCGCGGCCCATAGCGACGACGCGGTTGACCAGTCCACAACCCGAAGCCCAACAACAGCCCCTGGGCCCCGCACGGCCCTCCGCTAACCTTCTGGGCGCAGCTTAAATCCTTTGGGACCACCTAAGCGTTGGCGGACACCATCGTCTGGCCTCTCCGAGCCAATGCGCCCCCGAGCTCTTGTACGCGAGCCGGCCTTGGCGAGCTGAGCGGGAAAGGGTATGGGAACCTGAGATAAACAACCAGGAAGGTTGGGCGGGCGTGTTCCTCGCTCGCGGGGGTGGCCGGCGGCGCAGCGGCAGCTGCCGCCGCCGAAGCAGCTTCTGCGCCAGGCAGAAACGGGCGGATCCTATGCCGCCCCGGCAGGGCGACAAGAGGCGCCCCACACGCATTCACAGCGTGCAGCGCGTGCTCACCTCGCAAGGTGACGCCCTTCACAGCGCCCGCCCGCGCCGCGCGCGCGCGCCGCCAGCGCTGCCGAGCTCCCCCAGGCGCAGTCGATCGACGCCGCGGCCGCTGCGGCCGAAAGCAGTGCGTTTTACACTCGGGGGCCTGTGTGGCCCTCTACACGCGCGCAACAGGACACGCCCCGCAGCCTTGCGGCGGCGGCGCAGCGAGCGGGCTCGCGCGCAGCGAGCGCGAGCGCGTGCGCCTGCCCGCCCTGCGGCGCGGCGCCGCACGGGCCGCCGCCGGCGCCCCGCAGCCGCAGCCGCAGCCGCAGGCGTCGCGCCGCGTCACATGCGCCACCCGGCCACCACATGGCCGCGTCACATGTACCACCCCGCCACGTGCAGCACGATCTCCACTCCGATGAGGCAAATGATGATCAGCTCGCTGCGCTCGCTCTTCTTGTCCTCCCGCACCTCCAGCACAAACTTGGCGTTGGCAAGCATGGGGCCCAGCTGTTTTTTTGGGGGGGGGGCGGGTTGTTGGTTTGCATGTTTGAGAACTGCGCGCAAGAGAACGGCGCACGTGCGTGCTTGCGTGCGCGCGCCTGCGCCCGCTCGCGCTCGCGCGCCCGCCGCGCGCCGGCCGCGAAAGCGGCGCCCCCTCCGGATCAGGCGGGCCCCACCTTTGCTTTGAGCGCCTCGAAGCGCTTTTCTATGTCGTAGTCAGCGTGGAGGGCCTTCCAAACGTCGTAGTACCTTTTTGGCAGTTTGGGGTTTGCCCGGGGCCGGCGTGGTTCAGCTGTTTGGCGGGTTGGCATGGGCAGCAGCAGGAGCGGCAGCCCCAGCAGCAGCAGCGCGGCCGCTGGCGCCACGGCCGCCCCGCCGCCCCGCCGCCCCGCCGCCGCCCTGCGCGTCAGCGCACGGCTCGGCCGTCGTCGTCGATCGCAACCAGTCGCAACCCTCCCCCCCCTCACTTGTCTGTGCGCCACGCCACGTCTGTGGGGTGCAGCAGGCCCAGCTTGTAGACCACGTCTGTGTGGAGCAGGCTGCTCTCACCTGGGGGTTGGGGGTTGGGGGTTGCGGTTGCGGAGGGTTGTGAGGCGGTTTTGGGGGCCATAAGAATGCAGGAGGCCGCTCATATGCGTGCAAGCAGCAGGCCGTTTTCCCAAGCCAGGGAGCGAGCGCCTGCAAGCACGCCGACAGCAGCGGGCGCTTTGTGCAGCCCACCGATGAGCTTCAGCAGCTCGTCCTCGCCGCCGCTGCCGCGCAGCTGCTTGCCGATGCCGCTGAAGAGGCCGGGCAGCACCAGCTGCGGGGAGAGGTTTTGGGGTGGGGGAGGGGGGCGGTCCGGGTCGGAGGGCGCCAGCATGGGCAGCGGAAAAGCCGGCGGGGCGGCGCGACAAGAACGCGCGCGGCACGGCGCACGCGGCCACGAGACACGTGGCGAGTGAACTGCGTGCGGCGCGCGTGCAAACAGCAAACAACAGGTTGCGCGGCGGCGGCGCGGCGCGGCGCGGCGCGGCGCGGCGCGGCGCGCCTTGCTGACGCCCTTGCGCGCGATCTCCGAGAGCACCGGCGTGAAGCGCTCGATGGCGGCGATGACGAGGCGGTCAAAGTGCTCCAGCGCCACGGACTGGCCCATTATCGACGCAATGACGCGCACGTTGGACAGGTCCAGCATCTGGCGCGGTTTTTTGTTTTGCTTGTTGCGGTTTTCGGGTGTTGCGCCGTCGCGCTCCCTGCTGCAGTGCTGATTGCGGCCTCGGCCTTTTGGCCCCACCCCACGTTTCGGGATGCTGTGGCCCCACTCCTTGTTGCTCTCGCTTGAAGGCTTGGACAGTCAATGCGAGGGTTTGCGTTTCCAACCCCAAATGACCCCCCACCTGCAGCACAATGTGGTCCGGCTCCAGCGCAAACCAATCGTCCAGCCCCGGCCGCACCACCACCGTCGTCTCTGCGGCGTTTGGTTTATGAAGGGGCGTTGTTGGTTTCAAAAGGCACCAATACAACTGGTTTTCAACGTCCTAAAAAAGGGCCAGGCACACCACAGGCCCCCCCCAAGCACCCCCAAACGCCTCCACAGACAGCCAAACACCCATATCACACTAATCCCCCCCCAAAAAAAACACCCACCGTCTGTCAGCGGCTGCTTGTGGGGGTCCCTCACGTAAGCCTGCAGCTTCTCCAGCCAAAAGGCGTCCGCCTGCGGTCATCAGGCGAGCGGGGTTGGACGAAAGGGGCTGGGTTTGGCGTTTGCCACAGGCGGGGCACCGCGGCTTGAAAGGTTTTGACAAGGGGGGTGCGGGCAGCGCGCGCAGCAGGCCGCCGCAAGGCAACGAGCGAGCGAGCGAGCGGCTCCGAAAGGCGCGCCGACCAACCCCCGGCCCCATGGAGTGAAAAAAACCGCTCACGTCTGTGTCGCTGTTGAAGAAAACCGCCGAGCCGTAGTTGTACACCGCCAGCACGCGGGGGGCGCTCGCCGCGCCGGCCTGCTGCGCGCTGGGGCGGCCCAGCAGAACGGTGCCGCCTGGGGGGAGTGGTTGTTGAGGGGGCGTGGTGGTTAGAGCCGGGCACAGCAGCGACTCGGCAGAGCGGCGACGGCGGCAGGCGGCGGCGTGCCAAACACACGACACAAGGCCACGCGAAAAGCAAGGACCCAGCACTGGAACGACAACACACCAAAACAACCACCCCCACAACCCCCCCCCAAAAACCCACCCGGCATGTCGCTGAGCTCCATCACCGCGTGGTCCCTGTGCAGCTGGTGCTTCAGCGTGAGCTGCGCGTGGTCGGCGGCAAAGCGCTGGAAGTCGACGGCGCCGCCTGGGGGTGCGTTTTTGGGGGGTGCGGGGCGGTTTTGGGTGCGCCTCCTGGGTGGTGGCTTGTGTTTTGGGGAGGGCCTTTTGCAAGGTCAACAGCGGCCTGCACGCGCGTGAGGCCTCTCTCTCAACAGCACCGCACCCCCCAGCAGCACCGCCCCCCCCCCAAACAAAACAACTGGACACGGCTGCGGACGGCGCCCCACCTATGTGGTAGGCCTTGACATGGAGCTTTATGTCATCCGGCGCCGGCGCCGGCAGGGGCTGCTGCTGCTGCTGCTGCTGCTGATGCGCAGCCGCCGCGGCGGCCGGGGCGTGCGCCGGCGCATTCGCCGCCGCGCCGCCGCCGCCGCCGTCGTCGTCGCTCCAGTCGTCTGCGGGGACCGCCGCTGCGGCGTGCCACGGCGCCCACCGCTGCTGCGGCGGCGGCACGGCCATCGCCGCGGCGGCGGCGGCCGCCGCGGCGGGCGGCAGCGGGGCGGCGCGCGTGTGCTGCGCGCGGCGGGCGGGCAGGGCCGGGCCCCAGGCCGGCGGCCGCCGCGGTGCCCGAGCAGCCGCCAGCGGCGCCCCCGCCGGGGCGGGTGACGCCGACAGGAGGCCGCCGCCGGCGCAGCAGGCGAGGCGCGGCAGCCGCGGCGGCCAGCTCGCTCCCGCGGCGGACTCCCCCGCCACCACGCGCAGGCGCGGCCGCCGCTGCGCCGGCTGCTGCCCCTGCTGTGGCGCCTCCTCCCCCCCGTGCTGCTGCCATTGCGCGCCGCGGGGGTTGCATGCGCTGCAACCGCAGGCCGCGCTGCCACCGACGCCGCCGACGCCGGGCCGCGGCGCGGCGCGGTCGCAGCGCGCCGCGCCGCGCGCGCCGCCGCTGCTGCCGGTGCCCTCGTTCCCCACAGCCAGCAGCTGCGCCAGCGAGAGGTGCGGCTCCGCCGCGCGCTCCGCCAGCCTCCACGCCGCGAGGGCGCGCCTCATCGCTGGCCGGCGGGCTAGTGTTTAGGGGCGGGTGGGTGTCGAACCACCTCGCGGCCCCTGCTCCGGCCGCGCGCCGGCGAGGGGACGGCCGGATTGCTTTCAGGAGGGCGCCCGAATGGAGCCCGAACGCGCCCCTGCTCCGCACGCGCCCCGACACGCGGCTGGAGTTCTGGATCGGGGCTCCGCGGCGCGCAGCTGGGCGCGGTCGTTATGTAGGAGTACTTCCCGTTTGCTGTGCCAGGGGCCACGCGGGCTACCTGCACTTTGCCCGCCGCGAGGCCGGCGGCGGGTGCTGCCGCAGTGCCGCCGCACGCCGCCGCCGTGGCGCATGCCGCATTCGAGCCCGCCGGCACGCCGCCTGAATTCACCGGCGCGCAGATCCCTCAACAGCCTTAAGCTCGAAGGAGCCTGGTGCGAAAGGGATTTGCTGTGGGGCTGCTTTGCCACGGCGCGGTCCGGCCCCATCGAGCCGCCGCCCCGGCCCGGCGCGCCCTGGCTTCAGCTGCAACGGATTGACCCAATGCGGCACGGCGGCGCCGTTTTCCACCCTCCTTCCGTCGCTGGCGTTTGTCGACGCGAACACGGCATCGGAGCAGAGTGCACAGGCGAGTTGATTTGGAGGTGGAAGTCAGAATTCCTGCAGGGGCCGCTCTTCAGAAAGCCCAGCCACGGGGCGGCCTCTGCAGCAAGCCGGCAGGCCGTGGCCGCCCGCAGAGGGGGCTTGCGCGGTGTGGCTGCGGGGTGGCGGCCGCGCTTTGCAGAGGCGGGCCGCCGGCGGCACGGGTCAAAACGGTCAACCGCGGGGTGAAGGTGCCCCGACCAGCCCGGGTTCGACCCCCACTGCGATCGCTGCTCCATGCCAATGGCCTGATGCTCCCTCGTGGCACGCACCGCCTGCGGGCGGGGCAGGCAGGCGTCGCGCGCGCCGCTGCTGGTGGCGGCGGCACCGGCCAACGCCGCTCCGGCGGTCAAAACGCCGCCGCCGCGGGTGGATTGCTGTTTTCATCGGCTCTGCACTCCCCCCCTGGATCCACCCGTGCAGCGCCAGGACCCTATGCTGTGAGGAACGCTGCCAAGTGCCGTCCCGCGCCCCCCTGCGGCCGATCTAGGAGCGGGCTGGCGCGGCCAGCCACTCGAGAATGAACGCAATGGGGCTGTCAGCCGGTAGCGGTGCCCTGGGCAGGGCGCGCGGCTGGGCGCCAGGCGATTGTCAGGCCTTGCTGCCAGTCGCGCGGACGAGGAGGCCCCGCCTGCTCGGCGCCGGCTCTGAGCACCTGCAGGCAAGCAATGCACATGCCGTGGGCGGGGGCCGTGATCCGAAGGGCCGGTGCAGCGGGAGGGCGGCGCGCGCTTTGCACGCACGCGCTGCCGCTGCCGCTGCACCGTGGCACGGGGGCGGCCACCCCGCGCACAACCCGGCCAGCTGCGTCGTCCCGGCTCCCCCCACCAGACCCCGCCTCCGCCGCCCCTCCCCCCAGCAGCGGCCCCCGCACGCCGCCCCCTGGCCCGCGCCCGCCCCCGCTGCCTGCCGCCGCCGCCGCGCTGCGGCGGCGGCCGCGGCCGCGCCGCCGGCGGTCTCCCCCCTGAGCTCGACCGACGGCGGCGTGCCGATCGGCGCCGGCGACGGTGACGGCGGCGATGTTCCGCTGCCCCGCCACTGGCAGGAGCAGCTGGAGAGGGCGCCCCTGGGCCGGCGGCGCGTGATGCAGCGGTGCGTGCGGGGGCGGGGCGTGTGTGCGTGTCGACTGGGAGCCTGTCGGCGGCGCGGCCCATGCGGCGCGTCGGATTCGATTGGAGATGGGAACCAGCGGCTGCTGTTTGTTAACAGAACAGCTGCCAAAGCGGGGCGCGTGCCTCCTGTTGCCCCCCAAGCTGACAAGCCCCCTCCCTCCCGCCCCCACGGCACCCGGGGCGCTACGAAAACCCCCCACCGGCAGCTACGTGCGCCAGGTGGCGCGCATCAACGCGCTTGAGCCGGCGGTGCGGGCGCTGTCCGACGACGAGCTGGCGGCCACGACGACGCTGCTGCGCGCGCGGCTGGCGGCGGGTGGGTGGGCCGGGCGTTTGCTTTGGCCGTGCCGCGTGGAGCGGCGACGCCATTGGGCGGCCGGCGCAACGGCGGTCCCGCAGGCGCGCCCACGTTTGCTGACGTCTCCCCCCAATCAAACGCCAAATCGCCGCCCCCAGGCGAGCCGCTGGATTCGTTGCTGCCGGATGCGTTTGCCGCCGTTCGCGAGGCCTCGCGGCGCGTCCTGGGCATGCGGCACTTTGACAGCCAGCTGGTGGGGGGGGCTTTTTTTGGGGGGGGGTTAGGTTGGGGGGTTTTGGGGGGGGCGCACTTTGACAGCCAGCTTCTGGGGGGAGCTTGGGGGGTGGGGGGCAGACTGTGGGGGGTGGCGGTGGCGGATGGCGCGCCCTGTTTTTGGTGGGGGTGGCGGGTAGAGCTGGCGCCAAAGCCCTAGCGACAGCCCTTGCGAACCCGAGAACTACCCCACCCCCAAAACCCCCCTCAACGCCCCCCACCCCACCCCCAAAACCCCGTCCAGGTCGGCGGCATGGTCCTGCACGAGGGCCAGGTGGCCGAAATGTGCACCGGCGAGGGCAAAACTCTGGTCGCCGTTTTGGCGGCCTACCTCAACGCGCTGCCCCCCCGCCCCGACCCGCGCGCGCGGGGCGGGGTGCACGTGGTGACTGTCAATGACTACCTGGCGGCGCGCGACGCGGAGTGGATGGGGCGCGTGTACAGGCACGAACAACTGACTCTGGCTCCGCGTTTGGGGGGCTTTGCGCGTTATGGGGGTGCTTTGCGCCTCTCGGGGGGCTTTGCGAGGCTTTCAGGGGCCTTTGCGCAGGCCTGCCTTTGGCTGTGGCGCTGCCTGGCAGGGGGAAGGCAATGCGCCGCTGGGCCTGGCATCGCCGGGGCCGGCCTCCAAACCCCATCACACAAGGGCTAAAACGACAGGAGAAACCCACCCCGCCCCCTCCCCGCCACCCCCCTCCCCCCCCACCAGGTTCATGGGCCTGACCGTGGGCGCGGTGCAGAGCGACATGGGCGTCTCCGCCGCGCGCGAGGCCTACGGCTGCGACATCACTTACGTCACGGGGCAGCAGGTGGGGGGGCGGGAGGGGTTTCCTTAGTCGGACTGTTTTGGGAGCCGTGTTTTGACCGTGTTTGGGCTATGGGGTGTGCGCAAATGTCCCGCTAGTAACCAACAAGCTTGCCCAACGCCGCACGCCCCCTCCCCAAACCTCCCACCCCTCCCCCAGCTGTGCTTCAACTATTTGAACGACCACACCGCCAGAAGCACCGAGGAGCTGGTGCGTGCGCGGCGCCGTTTGACCGGGGTTTGACCGCGCGCTCGGGCCTCTGTGTGGTGCCTCCTTTCAAACCGCGCAACCCACCTCACCCCACACCAAGTTCCAAACCCCCTTACCCCGGCGCCCTCCACTGTGCCATCCCCCAATCCAATCCAATCCAACCCAACCCAACCCATCCCATCCCATCCCATCCCATCCCCGCCCACCCACCCAACCCCCCCAGATGCTGCCCGACGCCCTGCACTTTGCCATAGTGGACGAGGCCGACTCCATCCTCATCGACGAGAGCCGCAACCCCATGATCCTCAGCCAGCCGCTGTACGACACGGCCGCCTACGCAAACATGGTGGACAAGGTGGGGGGAGGGCTCGTTAGTCAAGCTCATTGGGGTGGTTTTTTTGGGGGGGAGCAGCAGCCGCTGTACGACACCGCCGCGTAAGCAAACATGGTGGACAAGGTGGGGCTTCCTGGTTTCAAATCAACAACTTGGGAGCTGTCCATGCACCCAACAGCGCCCCCAGTTCGATGGGCGTCGGTGCCACCCCTTCCCACACAGAAGCTTTGCACACACAGGCACTGAAACCCTGCTCCCCCTCCCCCCAGGTTGTCGCGCGGCTGTGGACGCTCATTGAGTCCCAAATCGAGCAGGTCATGAGGACGGACCCGGGGCTGCGGCCAGACAAGGTTTGGGGGGTGGCGGTTACGCCGCCGCCTTGACCCGGCTTTTCGCCTTTTGGGGGGCCTGCCGGTGCCGGTTTGCACAGATGGCTTCACAGCAATTGACTGAACGAGGCCGCCAGTGCATTGCGATGCAGCAAGCGCACCCCCCCATACGCACACCCAAATGTGTCACCCGCCCGTACTGCCGTACCACCACCGCCAGGTTGAGTCGCGGGTCAAGGGGCGGTACCTGGTGTTGGACGTCAAGACGCGCCAGCTGTCGCTGACTCAGGAGGGCATGCTGCTGCTGTTCGGGTGGGGGGGGGGTGCTGGGGGTTGCGCCTCTGTGTGCCCAGTCGTGCCTTCTGTGTCTCTCCTGTGTGGCCGTTTTCGTGTTGCGGGGGGCGGCGGGAGTTTTACCCTGGCCGCGCCTCTAAACCGCGGGGCTGGAAGTCCGGCGGGAAACGCCTGCCAGCGGCCGCAAGCAGCCCTGCACGCGTGCCAGGCCTGCAAGTCTGAGATCTGGACGTAAACACCTACCTCCACATGAATGCTGATCTATACCCGCCCCAAAACGCAAACCCCGCGCGGCAGTTACATGCTGGAGGAGGGCATCGTTTTCCAGGCAGCCGCCAAGGAGGGCCGGCCCCCCGAGCTGATGGACATGTGGGAGGACGCGGTGCCGTGGGGGCAGATGGCGCTGACCGCGCTCAAGGCGCGTTTGACCGGGTTTGACCGGGGTTTGACCGGGGTCTGGCCGGGACGGGGACGCAATGGGGTGGCAATGGGGCGCAAATGGAAGCTGTGTGCCACGCACCCAGCCAGTGCGGCGCAAGCAAAACCGCCGCCGGCTCCATCACTCACCGTACCGCCCAACCTCCCTCCCCCAACCGCCGTACCGCAGGCGTACCAGTACTTCAAGGCCGGCGCGCAGTACATCGTGCGGGACGGCCAGGTGGTCATCGTAGATGAGTCAACGGGGCGCGTCAAGCCGATCAGCAGATACCAGGTGGGGGGGGGGGGGTTGGGGGGGGGGAGGGGGGGGGGGGGGGGAAGAGGTGTGGGGGGTGTTGGGGGCTGCGTTGGGCGGAAGGCTGCCCGAAGCTTCCGACTTTTGGGTGTTGGCCGGCCTCAACCTCCCTCAGACGTCTGCACGGCCTTCGTATGGGGGGCCTAGGCCCCCATACCGTGCAAGAGAGGCCACAACTTGCCCCAGCGCACCGGCAAAAGACCGCCCCCAAACCCCTGCACGAAACCGCCGCAACCCCCAGGCGGGCATCCACCAGGCCATAGAGGCGAAGGAGGGGGTGCAGGTCAAGCCAGAGGCGCGGGCAACGGCCAGCATCACCTTCCAGGTGGGGGTTTTGGGGCGGTTTTTGTTGAACGGCGTGATGGTAATCTCCGTTTGATACCGAAATAGCTCTGTGTATAACATTGCTGGCCACAACAACACGCAAAATCCCGGAAGTTCCCAAATTAACGGCCCAAATGCGTTGCAAAATAAACCTCTGCCGCCAGGTGTTCTTCGGCTTCTACTCCAAGCTTTCGGGCATGACGGGCACTGCGCAAGCCGCGGCGGCGGAGTTTTTCGAGAGCTACAAGCTCAAGGTTTGACCGCGCTTTGACCGCGCTTTGACCGCCGGCTGACCTCGCTTTGACCGATGGCTGGCCGCGCTTTGACCCGCAACCCCACCACCCGCTCCCACCCTTCTAATCGCCCGGCCCCCCTCTCCCCTCCCCCCTCCCAAACAGGTCGTGGCCATCCCCACCAACCGCCCGCCCCGCCGCGTGGACATGCCCCTGCGCGTGTACTTCAACCCGCAGGTGGGGGTTTGGGGGGCTCCGTTTTCACGGAGCCGGATTTGGGTTTCGGTTTGAATTTGAATACAGGTTTGCGTTGGGTTTGGATTTGGATTTGGGTTTGAAAACGGGTTTGCTGGGATGGATGAATATGCGCAAAACGGCTCCAGGTCTGTTGGAAGGGAAACGCGTCCTAAACTAAAGACCGGAAGTGCGGGACTTTCTTTTCTGAAACCGCCCAACCAAAAAACCCCACCCCCTTCAGGACAAGCACCTCGAGGTGGTGCGCGCGGTCAAACGCTGCTGGCAGCAGCGCCGCCCGCTGCTCATCGGCACCACCAGCGTCAACGAGAGCGAAACGGTGCTCGAGGTGCGGCGCTTCACGCGCGGTCAAACCCCGGTCAAACGGGGTCAAACCCCGGTCAAACGGCGGGCGCGCCGCACCCGCTCCTCTGTGTTCCTGGTGGTGTGGTCGTGAATAAGGGCGCGTTGCAAGCTCAGTTCGCCGGTGCCGCACGGGTGCTGGCGCGTGCTGGGAGCGAGAATCAAGCCGAGGGAAACACCCATCAACCCCCCAATCTCCCAAACCTTTCAAACCAAATCCGAACCAGGTGCTGCGCACCCTGCTGGGGGACTCCTCTTACGGCGCGCTGTCGCGTGTGCAGCTGCTCAACGCAAAGCCGGAGAACGTCAGGACAGAGGCGCAGGTGGGCGGTTTCGGGACGGGACTTTTCCTTGCAGGGGCATTGCCGTTTCTGCACGGCCGAAATGGATGCCACCCTGCGCCAAGCCCACTCCCCCCCTCCCCCCCCACGCCAACCCCAACCCACCCCCAAACCCCCCCAACCCCCCCCAAACCCGCCACCCTCCCAACCACCCCTCAGATCATCGCCCAGGCGGGCCTGCCCGGCGCCGTCACGATCGCCACCAACATGGCCGGCCGCGGCACCGACATCATTCTGGGGGGCAACCCGGAGGGCCTAAGCCAGCTGGCCATGCTGCGCCTGGTCTACCGCCGCCTCGCGCCCCCCGCCGCCGCGGACCCGCTCGCGCGCGCGCGCGCGCGCGCGCCGCCTCGGATGGGGCACGAGGAGGACGCCGTCGCGGAGGCCTCCGCGCTGGGCGCGCTGGGCGTGCCGAGGCTGCCGCTTGCCGTTTTCGATGACTACGACATCGAGAACCCCTCGCGCATCCCGCCTCGGAGCACGTCCGAGGCGGCGGCGGGCCTGCCGCGCGACCTTCACATGGCGCTGCTGGGGGCGCTGCTGATCGCGCACACGCAGGGGCAGTCGGCGGCGGCGGAGGCGCGGAGGGGCAACCCCGAGGCGCTCACGTGAGGGGTTTGGGGGGGATTTTGGGAGGAGGCTGCAGAGCAGCCCGTGGGGCGCGCCAGCGTGCTTTCTCGCGGGGGGAGGGCCCTCGCGCTGCGGCGCCGCTCCCCCCAAACCCCACCCCCCTCCCAAAACCCACAAACCCCCCAACACCCCGGCAGCCCCCCCACCTACGAGGCCGTGTCAGTGCTGGCCAACGCCGCGCTGGAGGCCGCAGGCGCGCTGCGGCGGGACGTGATGAAGCGCATCCGCAGCCTCTACGGGACCGCGCGCATAGAGGCGAGCGGCGGCCGCGTTTGACCGCGGTTTGACCGCGTGTTGACCGCGTGTTGACCGCGTGTGACTGCACACGCGCCGGGCGCGGTGCTTCGTCGCGCTCGAGGCCACCCCTTTGAAGCTTCCCGACTTCTTGATTACTCACTTTTTCCCCTCGACGCAATCAGACGCAATCAGCCACTCACCCTTATCTCACGAATATCATGACGTAAACTCGCAGGAGCTGGATTACTCATCCGTCATCGCCCCCAAGGCGGAGGCCGCCTATTCCGAATGGGAGGCGGCCGGCGGCCCCGACCGCGGCCCGCTGCTGTCGGGCTCGCTGCAGCCCTTTTGTGTCAAGGCCGCGCTGCTGCTGTGGCTCTGGTTTGACCAGGAGTGCGCGCGCATGGGCCAGGAGGCGAGTGCCGTTTCTGCTTCTGTCCGACTTTGCATTCCTTGCTCTGCCTGGCTTTGCTTTGTTGCTTCGGTGGACAGTCGCTCGTTTGCCGGGCAATTGAGCGGTCTGGTCAACTGGGTGCGGCCGCGCAAACCAACCTCCGCAAACCTACCATCACCCCCAGCCGCGCAAACCCACCCCCGCCCCCGGCCGCCCAAACCCATTCCCAACCCCCACCCACCCCCAACCCCACCCCCACCCCGCAGGTCCGCGCCGCCGGCGGGCTGCTGGTGCTTGGCACCTCCCTCCAGGAGAGCGGCCGCATCGAGCAGCAGCTGCGCGGCCGCGCGGGGCGGCAGGGGGACCCCGGGACCACCCAGATGATGTTTGATGTGACAGACCCGGCGCTGAAGCAGCTGGGGGAGGGCGGGAGTGAGCAGCTGCCGCGGGTCATTCTTGGCATGAAGGGGGGTTCTAGCCGGCTGGCGCTCGCAATCTCCGGCCGTTGGGAACCCATGCTACCCTTTCCCTCTTTTGAGCCGCTTTCCACTAGAGAGCCCACCCGCCCCGCCGTCCACCCTTCCCGCCGCCCTCAGCGCCGCCCAGCGTCTCCCACACCTTGCCGCGCGCCCAAAAACGCCCCCAAACCAACCCCCCGCAGTCAACCGCCTCTGGACTGTGCTGCCGGCCTCTGCTGGACTGTCCTTCATGGACATGCCGCTCCTCGGCACCACCATTTCATCGATGCAGCGCAACCAGGAGCGCTTCTGGCAGATGATGAGGCGGGAGATGCAGCAGTTCGACGAGGCGCGTTTGACCGGGGTTTGACCGGGGTGTGACTGGGCCGTCGGCGGTGTGCCTGGCCCGGGGCGTGTGGCTAGCCGGTGCTGCGAGCTGCAGGGCGGCAATGGGGCCTCTCTTTCCCCGCTTTGCCAACTGCCGAGCCGCCAGCACGAATTGAGGCAGCGTCATTCGAAGTGCCCGAGGCAAAGCCAGTTGCTGAATGGTGTGTACGCGGCAGCCAAAACAATTGCAAAGCAACAACAAAACAACTGCAGGTGCTGGAGGGCTACCGGCGCAACCTCTACGCGCTGCGGCGGCTGATGCTGGCGGGGACGGCGGACCAGCGGCGGCGGGCGGTGCACCTTTACATCCAGGTTGGGAGGGGGGTTGTTTTTCTCCTCCTGGGGCAAGCGGCGACGCGTTTGGTTTGATGCGGCTGATTGTTGGTGGGCGCTTGGTTGCCGCCGGCCGCCGATCCGCGATGCCAGCCCTGTTGCCGCCGCCGCGCTTTCGATCGACCGCCACTGTGCAGCACGCACCCCTTTAAAACCATCCCAAACCCGCCCCAAACCGCAGCAATGGGTGGACGAGCAGGTGGCCCGCCTCATCGACCCCCGCGCCCACCCCTCCGCCTGGCTGGAGGAGCGGATACCGGCCGGCCCAGACGGCGAGCCGCTGCTGCCCTCGCCGGGGCAGCCGGGGGGGCAGTCCGGGGGGCAGTCCGGGGTGCCTCGGTACAGCCCGCTGTCTGCGCTGATGGCGTCGGTCAACGGGCTGGTCAACCCGCCGCAGCTGGTCGGCAAGACGCAGGTTTGACCGGCCGCGGTTGACTGCTTTTGACTTGTGGCCACCACTGCCTGCAAACAGCCTTTCCGAGCCCTGAGAAAGCTGATGTCCGTGTGCAGCCGCAGTATACACCACCAATTTGCAAACCCCAACAACCCCATCACACCAACCCCAAACGCGCAGGTCGAGTTCCGATCAGTCATCGACGGCGTCGCCTACGACTCAACCGCCCAGACGCTGCTGCAGCTGCTCGGCGGCAGCCCAGCGGACGGCGCCGCCGCAGCCGCGTCGCTGCCGCTGGCGGTGCCAGAGGTGGCGGTGCTGACTCAGCGGCAGCTGGCAGAGCTTGCGGCCTACCTACTCGATGCCGCCCCCCTGCCGTGGCCGCGGCCCGCGTTCCAGGTTTCCCTCAAAACCCACCTCGCCCTCTCCGCCCACGCGCGCCTCTTCGCCACGCCCGCCGCGCCCGCCGGCGCCGCCGCCGCCGCAGCGGAGGGCGGCGGCGGCGGCGACGGCGCCGGCAACGGCAACCGCGGCGGGGCCGGGGGCGGGGGCAGCAGCAGCAGGGAGGTCGAGGCGGCGGTGGGCGCGCAGCGGCCGCGGCTGGAGGGGCCCTGCGCCGACCGGGTGGCCACGCTGAGAGACTACCTTGGCACAGCGCTGATCCACGCTTACGAGCTGCGGCGGCTGGCCACCAAAAAGCTCATCATATCGGCCGGCGGCGCCGGCGGTGCGCGGCGCTGGGGATGCGCGCCGCGGCGGGGCGGGGGCCGGGGGCCTTGCTTGGGCTGCTCGGCAGACCTGGACACGGCTCTGTATTGCACTCCTGCTGATGCTGCAACTGTTGGGAGGAAAAAGGTCCCAGCCGGGACCCTGCACAGCGCACCAGTCAGACCGCACGCGGGCACGTATGCACGCGCCCCACAGCACTCGCAATACGCTCACGCACCCCACCTCCCCCATCAAAACGACCACCACCAGGCGGCCCCCTCCTCGACCTGGACGCCGACCTGTACCTGGCCGCCTACGACCAGGCCGTGCTGCTGGAGTGGATAGACGTGCTGTGGAGCTGCTTCCTGGAGGTGCGGGCTCGGCTGTTTTTGGGGTTGGCACGTCATTGATTTGGGATGGATTGGAAGTGTGTTGGACGCGCTGGCCCTGGCCTTTGTTTGGGGGGCGGGGCTGTTGGCATTTGCCGGGGCTTTCCGGGCACTGCGGCCCAAGCAAAGCAAAGCCACCGCACCGCCTTATCACCCCTCAACCAGCCCCTCAGCCTCAAGACCGCAGCCGACGCCCCAACCTTTCCACCCCTTTAACCCCCCACCCACCCTGCCCAACAGGACATGGACAAGGTCAAAAAGGCGGTGGGCCTCAAGGCCTACTCCTCGGCACAGCCCCTTGACGAGTACCGAACTGAGGGCAACAAGCTGTTCCTGAACCTGCTCAAGGCATACAGGTGTGGGGGCTTTTCGCGTTTTTGGTGTGGGGGGTTGGCGTTGTTGGCGGCTGGCGTGGGGGGGATCTGTGTCCCCAACCCTAAACCTAATCGAGCCCATGGTTGCCGCCGATATCAGCCCAACTGGACCCCCCTTCACAACCCTAAAACCCCACCCCAACCCCCCCCCCAAAAGGGACGTCGTGGTGCAAAAGCTGACGGCCCCAGACCTGAACCTCAACTCAACCCCACCCCCAACATTCCCCAACCCCAAACCCCCCTAAAAAAGGGACGTCGTGGTGCAAAAGCTGATGGCGCCAGACCTGAACCTCAACGTCTTCGCGGAGCAGGAGGAGCCGGGGTATGGCGGCATCTGGGGCCCCGACGCCGCCGCGGCGGCCGAGGCGGCGGCCGCGGAGGCGCAAGCGATCGCGGCGGGCGGCGGCGGCGGCGGCGGCGGCGGCGGAGGGTCGGCGGGGGGATGAGCGGCGGCGGCGGGGCGCTTGGCGCCCCGCTGCCGGGCTGCCGTGTAACGAAAATTCGAACCGCTGCCGCGGCCGCGCCTGGGGGAGCTCGGCAGCGCTGTCGAGGGCGTCTCCTTGCGAGGTGAGCAAGCGCCGCCCGCTTTGAATGCGTGTGGGGCGCCTCTTGTCGCCCTGTCGGGGCGGCATAGGATCCGCCCGTTTCTGCCTGGCGCAGAAGCTGCTTCGGCGGCGGCAGCTGCCGCAGCGCCGCCGGCCACCCCCGCGAGCGAGGAACACGCCCGCCCAACCTTCCTGATTGTTTATCTCAGGTTCCCATACCCTTTCCCGCTCTGCTCGCCTAGGCCGGCTCGCGGACGAGAGCTCGGGGGCGCATTGGCTCGGAGCGGCCAGACGATGGTGTCCGCCAACGCTTAGGTGGTCCCAAAGGATTTAAGCTGCGCCCAGAAGGTTAGCGGAGGGCCGTGCGGGGCCCAGGGGCTGTTGTTGGGCTTCGGGTTGTGGACTGGTCAACCGCGTCTTCGCTATGGGCCGCGCTCGGGCGCGGGAAAAAGCCTTCGCGGTGGCTACCTATCGGGGCGTGCTGCTCGGTGGAGGGGGCGCGATGGGCGAGGGGGGGCAGATGCGCTCCCGCGGAGCAGCGGAGCGGCGCAGCGGGGCGCCGCCGCGCCCTGCTCTCGCGGCTGCTGGGCTTGCACTCGACACGACGGCCACACCCACCCCTGCCCCTCCAGGAGGTATAGATGGAGGCGCTCGGATCCCTTCAGCCGGCGGGCGGCGCGGCATCTGACGGCAAGGTGCCGCCGATGGGCTGCTGCCTGCTGGCGCCTTTCCAGCCCCTCGAGAGGTGCGCCGTTCAAACGCGCCGCCTGCGCTGCTGCCATTACGGCCGCCGCACGCTGTCGCTGCGCCTAGGGATGCAGGCCTGGCAGGCCTCCACGGCGCCTGAAGCCCCAAAACCCCCTCCAACACCCCCCTCTGCAGGCTGTTTGGAGTGGTCAAGGCTCGCGGCCGGGTAATCGACGCGGCGCCAGAGGATGGCGCAGCGCCGCCAGTGCCGGCGCCCGCTCCCGCCGCCGCGGGCCGGCGCAACCGCCGCCGGGTCTCGTCCCTCGTCACGCGGCTGCGCGCCGCCGCCGCCGCCGCCGCCGCCGCCGCCGCCGCCGCGGCGCCGTCGCCGCCGCCGCTGACGCCCGCGGCGGCGCCGCGGCCGAAGTGGCTGGTGCGGATCGGCCGCCGCAGGTCGCGTGCAGATGTGGACACGGCGGGCTTTGACGCCGCGGCGGCTGTGGCAGCCGATGCGGCCGAGGCCCGGGAGCGGGAGGGCCAGGAGAGGGGCGCCGCCGTGGCCGCGGCCGAGGAAGCGGCGGGCGAAGAGTCAGCCCGCAGCGGCCCGCAGCCGGCTGCGCAGGATCAGGAGCAGGCGCAGGAGGAACAGCGGGACCAGGAGGAGGAGGAAGGGGCGACGGCAGTAGAGTCCGCTGCTGTGCTGGCCCCCGAGCCGGCCGGCGACGAGCCGAGCGCCGCCGGCGACGGGGCCGCGGATGGCCAGGCTCAGGAGGCTGAGGAGGTAAGGGGGTTGGCTGTGGGGAAAGGGGCCCTGAGTGGTGGCGCGCTCGCCTGCCACGTCGCCACCCTTGTCCCACCTCGACGTTGACGGCTGCCCCTCCCCCCCAATCCCTCACCACCTGCGCGCGCGGCAGGTGGAGGAGCAGGAGGACGAGCCCACTGCTGTGCTGGCCCCCGAGCCGGCCGGCGACGAGCCGAGCGCCGCCGGCGACGGGGCCGCGGAGGGCCAGGCTCAGGATGCTGAGCAGGTGAGGAGGCGGTGTTGGCTTTGGTTTGTAGGGGACGGGCTGCACATCAGCGGCTGCTGGCATGACTCGTGTGTTGTGTGCTTTGTGGTCCAGTCACTGGCTCAGTCACTCGACCCACCGAAAAACGCAGGAGGTGGCGGTGCGAGGGGATACGTCGTTCCCCGGATACTCAATTTCCCCCGATGATGAGCCCAGCGGGGAGGGCAGCGGGGAGGCGGAGGCCGCCGTTGCGGGGCGCGACGCCGCCGGCAGCAGCACCGACCCCACCAGCAGCGAGCCCCTGCCACGGCCCGGCTCTGGCGCCGGCGCGACCGGCGCGGCGCGGCCAGCCCGCGGCGCCGGGGACGATGCCGGGGAGAGCTCTCCGGCGCAGGCCGCGCCATCCGCGGGCGCGGGCGGCGGCGGCGGCGCCGCCGCCGCCGAGGCGCCCGCCGACGGCGTCGCGCCCGCGGCGCCAGACGCCGGCAGCGGCCTCGACGCCGCGGCGGCCCGGCGCGTCGCGCGTAAGCTTGAGGCGGCGAACGGGCGGTTGCGCTCGAACCTGGCCCGGGCGCGCGGCGACGCAGCCGCCCTCAGGCTACAGGTCTACAGGGCGCGCGAGGCGACGGCCGCGGCCGAGCGCTCGGTCGCGCTGCGCGTGCACACGCACCACATGGCCGCGCTCGCCGAGGCGCACGACGTGCCGCCGGAGAAGCGCGGCGCGTTTGCGGCCGCGCGCGCGCTGCGCGGCCGCACGCTCGGCCTCGCGGGCCGGGGCGGGTGCGGCGGTGCATTCTACTACCGCAGCGGCAACGGCGCGGTGGTCGTCGCCAAGACGCTGACCGCGCCCTCGTTCAGCCTGCTCAGCGAAGCCGCCCTGACGCGGCACGCGCAGCTGCTGACCGGCGGCGCCGCCACGCTGGACCGGATCAGGCTGGGCACGGTGTACCTGGGGGCCGAGTTTGATGACGTCACTCAGCTAATTAAGGCCAAGGAGGGCGCGGCGCTCTGCCTCGCCGCGCTGGCGGCCGCCCAGCGCGCGCTCGCGGCCGGCGGCGGCGCGAGCCCCGACGGCGGCGCCGCCGCGGCGGCGGCCGCGGCGGCGCGGGCCGCGCTCGGCGCGCGCGGCGGCGGGCTGCAGACGCAGCTTGCCAAGATGAAGCGGCGGCCCGCGGCGGACGCCGCCGACGCCGTCGAGGCAGCGCTCGCGGCGGCCGAGGCCCCCGGCGCCGCGCCGGGCGCGCTGACGGCGGTGCTCGCGCACGCGGCGGTGCGCTACGCAGCCGCTGCGTTCAAAGAGGAGGGCCGCGCCAGGCGGCAGGTGGTGTTGGTGACAGAGCAAGCTCTGTTCACCCTGGGGGACCTGGTCGGCGAG
>BDRX01000044.1:210561-346336 GCA_003203535.1 Raphidocelis subcapitata | reverse complement strand
CGGCGCGGGCCGCGCTCGCTCTCCCCCCTCCGTGCGCGATCGGGCCACGTGTGCTGCGGGCACAGACAGCACCCGCACTGCGCTGCTCGCCGCCGCCGTCGGCGCGGCCGGGGCGCGCACCGCTGCCGCGCGCCGGGCGGTCAACCCCTGCGGCGGCGCGGGCCGCGCTCGCTCCCCCCCCCCCTGCCGCATATTTTTGGTCATGTTCATTGCTCTATTTACAAAGCGCGATCCCCCCAAAGCAAAGCAAGCGAACTGTGGGCCGGCAGTCAACATAGCGGCCAGTCTGCAAGTCACAGCACGACCCTCTGCTGAAATGGGTGGGTCAGCTGAGCCACCTCTACTTTCCGCCGCCAATCAGCCGTCCGCTTTTCGAGCTCGGCCACCTTGTGCTTCATAAGGATGTAGTCCATTGTGAAGGGCTGGTCCCTGCAAGGTGTTTAGGATGGTTTTGGTTATTTCTTGTTGACCATTTGCATGTTTGGTTTCCCACCGTGGGCCAAAGAGTCAAAGCAGCAAGTGATAACACAAGTTTTCACACACCAAAACAGCAGCACGCTTGCAAGTATGCGGAAAGTGATTTCGTCGCGTGAGCAAGCAAGCATTGCGGGAGGCCTGCACACAAAAAAGCCCTTCAAAACTGGTGCTCACGTGTTACGGTGCTCTGCTTCCAAGAGCATGAAGGTCCTCTCCACGTCTGCTGCTTGCGCCTGGGTCTGCATCAAGCCGCGCTCGAAAGCGGCGAGCTCCTGCCGCTTGCTCGCAATTTCGCCTGACAAAGCGGCCTGATCCGACTCAAGGCGGGCAAGCTCCGCCTTTCCAGCGTTGAGCGCCTGCGTTTTCATGTTCAAGTGTTGGTGTGATGTCAGCCGCCAAGGGTTGGTGTGGGGCACCAACGCGTGTAGGCGTGGGAACGATCGGTCCGCAATCCGGGCATGATGAGCAAGCGGGCGGTGTGATGGGCAGGCATTGGCAGGCGGCAAATCGGGTGCAACACTCAACCCGGCATGCACATGCATGGCTCGGCCCCTAAGGAACCAGCAGGCAACCAACAAGCTAAACATGGTACAGCCATGGCACCGCCAAAAAAAGTTCAGGCAGCAAGCAACAAACCCAGACGCCGTATTATCCAGCAAATCACACTTGTGTGCCCGAATCAAACATCCCACCCACCTGAACGGTTTTGCCCGTAGCGAGCTTGAGTTGCAGGAGCTCCTTGTTCTTGGCATCGATCATCTCCATGTGCTGCTGGTTTTCGATCTTGAGCTGCTCAAAGTCCACCAGGTGCAGCACCTCCCCCATCTCCTCCTTGTGTGCCAGCTGCGCCTCGAGCTTGGCGATGGCCGCCTTGTACGTGGAGTTCTTCAGCGCCACCTTTTCCAGCATCACCTCCTTGGCGCGAATCGCCTCCTCCCAGTACCTGCGGGGCGCGGCCGCGGCGGTTGGGTGGGTGGGTGGTGAGTGGTGACTGCTCCCGTGTGTCAAAGCCCAGCTGGCATTGCCGCGAGCGTAGCCGTGGGTGGGAATTGAGGTCGCATGTCTGCCCCCTCATTGCGGACTGCAGTCCAGTACTGGTGCATACTACCGGCCCCCAACCGCCCAACAGCCGCACCCCGGCCGCCCCGCCTGCGCTACTCGAGTTTTACCCCCCACCCCATCCATACTCACCTTACCACCCTGTCTGCGGACAGGTTGCCGCCGTGCGCGTCGTCGCCGGCGAGTATGATGTCGCGCTTGAACTCGTACGTAGCTTTTTTGATCTCCCCGATCCGCATCTCCACCTCCTCCATCAACGTGCGGATGTCGTCGATGTCCTTCTCACCCATGGCGCGCTCCTGCGAATTGGAGCGCATGGGCAGGTTGCGTGGCTTTTGAGCGAGTCTGGCGTTTGTGCGCGGTTGCATTGCTTGCACCATGTATGCGTAGGCACAGCCCCGGGCAAGCGCGCGGCAGCCCTGCTAGCTGCTGGACCAAGTGAGAAGCCCCCAAGCAGCTCTGCGTGCGTACGCCCCACTTACGCCGCTGATTTCAGTCTCCAGCACCTCGGTCTCCATCGCCACCAGCTCGCCCTTTTCCTCTTCGCTCAGCAGCTGAAAGGCCTCCTCCTCGGGCCTGCGGCGCGCTGCCGCCTTGCGCCTCTGCGGCAGCGGGCGGTGCGGGCCCGGTTGAGGGTGCAGGTTGGTGCAAATCGTGCGACACGGCAGCGCGGAGCAGATCTGGGCGCGGCAGGCGTACTCAGGCTGTTGTGGCATGCGACCCAATCAACCGGCTGACCTTGCTGTGCTCATCTGCTGCAGCAGCCGTCCTGAGTTGATCTTGCTGCTGCTGCTGCTGCTGCTGCTGCTGCTGCTGCTGCTGCTGCTGCTGCCTCTGCTGCGCCTTGTCAAGAAAAGCCGCCAGCAGCTGGTTCTCGCGCTGCAGGTGCTCGTTATCACGCATCTGCAGGAAGGCAGGCGTGTGCGCGCTTCAGGCCCCCGGCTTGCGGCGCACCGCAGTCAAACGGCGGCACGTGGTGAACGCGCGCTGTCTCCAGCCCGCCCCACCCGCACCCATCGCGGCTATTTCAGCACTCATCCTACCAAAGACGCCAACAGCGACTGTTGCTCGTCCGTGCTGCCGCTGACCGCGCTGCGCTGCCGAGCGGAGCCCTCTCCCGCGGGATTCATGGCGGATCGGCTGTGTTCGCGTTCAGGTTGCAACAGAGAATCGCATAAGGACAGCGGGTCTGCGGTTACCCTTGAGCGGACTCGATCGCTGCAGCGGCGCGCACCACCTCTTCGTGCGCCGCCACGAAGTCGTCGCCTGCGTGGCCGGGAGGTGGGCAGAGGCGGGTTTGTACAAGTGGCGTTGTTTGAAAGAGCTGCGCGGCGTAGGCGCGAACCGTGGATAGCGCAGGCGCAGGGCGCGTGCAAAGCGCTGCGCACCAAGCCCCACCTGTCACGTGTTCGCTGGGCGCTGGGCTCTCAAGCGCCGCTGCAGTTGCTGCTGCCGTGCCCGCCGCTCCTCCTCCGCCCGCCGCCCCTTCTCCTGCCGGCGTTGCTGCTGCCAGCTGTGCCGCCGCCGCTGCTGCCTCCGCCGCTGCTGCCTCCGCCGCCGCAGCCTCCGCCTGCCTGGTCCAGTCCCAGCCCCACTCGTCGTCCTGCGGCACGTGCAGCTCGCGCTGCATAGAAAACTCCAGGGCCAGCTGAGGGTGGGGCACGGGCGGAAATGGGAGAAGCGTGTGAGCTGTGGCACGTGGGTGCGCATCCGCGTGCGGCAAAGCAGTTTTCAGTGGCCGGGTTAGCACAGCGCAGCAAGCAAACGCACAGCGCCCCGCCCCGCCCTGCCGTGCCCGCACCTTGTTCGCGCCGCCGGGGTACATGGCGTGTCCGTTGAGGTAGGAGCGCGCCGCCGCAGCGGCCGCCGGCTCGGCGTACTGCACGAGCGCCTGCCATGCGCCCGCGCGGTACAGCAGCTGCATTTTGGCCAGGGCGCCGTACACAGAGAACACCTGCTTCATCGCGTCCAGGCTGGGCGTGTACTGCACGTCGTCGATCTGGGTTTGGGTTTGGGGTCGGGTTTGGGTTTGGTTTTGGGGGAGCCAAGCGTATGGGTTTTGAGGGTTGGACACCGCCCCTAGAGCCAGCGCGTGAGCACAACAGCGGGGTGGACGCAGCATCAGCGCAGCACCAACGCAGGCCGCAGGGCTGGACAACCAGGCAGGAGCAGCCGTGGCGCGGGCCGCAGGCGGTTGTGGCCAGCCTCACCATGGCGAGCAGCACGCAGCAGCCCTCCCCGTCCGATGGCGCGGCCGCCGCCGGCACCTGCGCAGCAGCTGCGGCCTCTTCGGCCGCAGTCGCCGCCTCCGCGGCCCTCAGGGCGTTGATTTCCGCGAAATCCCTGCGCGGGCGCGCGTGGGTGCGCGCGGGCGCGCGTGGGTGCACGCGTGCGTGCGCTTGGATGGGAGGCCGCGCCGACATCAAGCGCCATCACAAGGCTGTCGGCCGGCCGCTGCACGAGGCGCTGGCGGCCGATTCATCCGCGCCTGCAGACCTCTGACCCGCACAAGCCCAGCCGTTCCCCGCGCGCTCACCGCGCCCATTCGCTCTCCCTTTGTATGGCAACCTCTGGCAGCATGCTGTGGCCCACGCGCATGGTGATGGGGTTGGGGTGGGACGGGGCCATGTACGCAGGGACGCGCGTGCCATCGAGGCCGGCGCGCGCCTCTGCAGCCATGCGCGGGTCGCTGAACTGCACAAGCGCCTGGCAAGGGGTGTTTGCGGGGTGCGCACAGGTGTTGAAAAGGGCTGGGAGCAGAGTTGAGGGTTGGAGGAGGAATCAGCGTCAGCTCAACGGGACCGCTGCCATGCGCTGGGCTGCCCAGAACGCGGGGCGCCGCGGTGCCGGCACGTCGCGGCCCTTGCCTGCAGGCCGCCGGCCGGCGTGCGCGACAGCGCGATGCGGGAGACCTCCCCAAAGGAGCTGAACATTGTGTGGAGGCTGTCGATGCCGGGGCCCAGAGAGGCCTGCGGGCGGCGGCGGCGGCGGGAGCGTTGTTTCGGGGTGGGGCGTTGCGCTGGGCCTTGGCTGGGACATAGCGCGGACGCCACGTGCCTTGCTGCGGCCTCCCGCCCTCCCGCGCGACCTCTGGCTGCCGCTGCGCGCCCTCAGGCCCGGGCGACAGGGATATGGCGCACGCGCAGCACCTCCCCAAACCTCCCCGCCAGGCCCTCACGTCGCTGCAGTCGAGGGAGGCCAGCAGCACGGGGCCGGCGCCGAGCTGCGGCGGGCCGCCCCCAGACCCGTGCGCGGCGCTGATGGCGACGCCGCCGCCGATCTCCTGCCGCGTGGAGTACTGCAGGAAAACCGCCTTCTCACACACCTGCGCCGTTTGCAAAAGTGGGCAAGAGGGGGTGGCTTTGGCACCGCAACTCGGCGGCGGCTCCCTGCGGCGCAGCGGCCGCAGTCTTTGGTGGTTTTGGGGGCGGGGGTTTGGGAAGCCCGCAACCCCTCACGGCGGCCTGGGCGCCGCAGGCCGCGCCGGCTAGCGCGCTCAACGCCGGTCGCAGCGGCGCACCCGTGGAGCCTCCGGGTTGCCCACGAAGTAGGTCATCATGGCGATTGCGTTGCGGATGTTGTCAAACTCGACAAAGCCCTGGGTAGTAAAGGGGGGAGGCCGCAGCTAGGCAGGAGGGCTCCACGCCCGCCGTTTTCAAGGGGGCATGCAACACGCGGCGTTGCCCCGCCCCGGCGGTCTCGAGCAAGCCCTGGGCTGCGGCGCGGGCTGCCGTTGACCGCTGCGCAGGGCTTGCCTGGTATTTGTCGGTCAGCTTGACGCGCAGCACGCGGCCAAAGGGGCGGCACAGCTCGGCGACGTCGGCCTCAGTGGCCTCTGGGGCCAGGTTGCGCACGTGCAGGACCTGCGGGTGCGGGGCAGCCAGCGCGGGCGCGCCCGTGTCGGCGTGCGTGGCGCGCCCGCGGCTGTGTCGTGTTTGGGCGGCGCGGCGCGCTGCCACGCGGCGCGTGCTGCGGGGCAAGCGGGCCCCACCTTGGAGGGCGGCTGCGCCGCCCTAAAGTTGTCGCGGTTCATCGACATTGCAACCGCTGCAGGACCGCGCCAGTGAGCTTGCCTCCAGCCCGGGGACGGCAGCGGCAGCGGCAGCGGCAGCGGCAGCGGCAGCGGCAGCGGCCGCGGCGGCGGCGGCGGCAGCGGCGGTGCGGAAAGCTCCTGAGCCGGGCACTGCCTCTGCGTGTCACAAGCAATTTATGCGGCTAATGAGCGCCCCAGGCCTTTCCAGGCGCTTGGAGACGCCCTACGGGACGCGCTGCGATCTGTCCGCTTCGTTGATCTCGCTGTGGTTAAGCTATTGGGAGTTACTTTTGCCTGGAAATTGGGGGACCGGCGATTTTCGTCCTGTAGTGCCGCTACCGCACCGGTAGTCAGCGGGCTCCGCCGAGTTGCCGCCGGCCTGCCGCCGGCCGCGCGCTTGCCGACCGCCCGCCAGGCGCCAGCCCTCCCAGGCCTGCCGAGCTCGGGTTTTCAAGTCAGGACGGCGGCGTTGCATCGCGGCCAGAAACTCGATGCTGCAATGAGGCAGGGGCCCAGTGCTCTTGCGGTCGATGGCAAGGAACTGCATTGGGTGGTTAGCCGCGTTGCCCAGGCCGGCTGCCTCTGACAGCTCTGCGCTGCGCCCTGCAACGAGCCTGGAGCGTCCTGGGCTGGACCAGCATCCATACGGGGCTGGGCGGCCCAGCTACCGGTATACTAGTTTGCTGCCTGCTGAAGTGGAGTCAATCAGGTGCTGCTTGCCGGTGTGCTCAACACCACATAGACGATCGAGCTTGCACTCTGTAGGCCGCGCCGGCGTGCGTCGGCAGAGCGAGGGCGGCATGCACCACATGGCCTGCCTCGGCCCGAGGCGGCGAGACGCTGCATGCCGGACTCTCAGAGCCCCCGAAACGCTCAGCCCCAGCTTTAGGTTCCTTTGCAGATGCAGGTTCCTCTAGCCTGCGCGCCTGGCGGGTTCCAAGAATCCCAGTCCGCGACCACTGGTGCCCGTCGGCTGCGACTGGAACAGGCCGTCCTACGTTCACGACTTGCTCCATTCGTGGTGTTCTCTGAATCTGTTTGTCCCTCAGTCCCATCCAACTCCCAGCGGCGGGCCACGCGGCGCTTGCTGCCGCGAGAGCGCCCCTCCCCGCGGCCCCGCGGGCGAACCGGTTGGAGCAACAGCTCAGGTGGAGCTCACTGCATCATGGAGGGCCCTCTCGATCGCGATACGCTGTTCAGGAAGCTCAGGGGGAAGCCTGAGAACAAGGTGAGGGGCGAGGGCTCCAGCTGAGGGGCGCAGGGGGTGCATTACGCCGTCCTACGCGCGCCCATCACCGGGTGGGGGCCGCGCGGGGGCCCTGCCGGCCGCGGGGACTGCTCCCTGCTGCAGCTGGCCCGCAGGCGCGGGCAACCCAGGCGCCCGGAGGCCTGCGGCGTGGCTGCAAGGCATCACGTCGATCGGTGCCGGCCGCAGGCGGACTGGGCAGCGCCTGCGGGCCGAGCGCTCGCGCGGCTGCGCGCCGACCGCCGCTGCGGCGCGCCGCCGCTCCCCGCCCCTCGCGCGCAGGTCTGCTTCGACTGCCCCGCCAAGAACCCAACCTGGGCCTCCGTCCCGTATGGCGTGTACATCTGCCTCGCCTGCGCGGGCATTCACCGCAGCCTGGGGGTGCACGTGTCGTTCGTGCGGTGAGGCTCGCTGGCCAACTGTTTGCCTGACCAACAGAGGGCCCTTCGGGGGCGCGCGGCAGCCGCGGGCGCCGGCTTCGCCGCAGCGCTTTCCCGAGCCGCCCCGCGCCGCTGAATGCAGCCCCCCGCCCGCCCCACCGCCCCGCCCAGGTCGACCACGCTGGACACGTGGACGGAGGACCAGCTGCGGGTGCGCGCGCGCGTTGCGCAGGGCGCTGCGTGTCCCCAGTTATACGCATGCGGTCCCCAGTTTTGCATGCGGTACCCTAACCCACGCTGTGTCGCTTCCATGCGCTGCTCGCAGCTGATGGCCGTTGGCGGCAACCACAAGGCCCGCCAGTTCTTCAAGCAGCACGGTTGGGATGAGACTGGCTCCGACAAAATCGAGGGCAAGGTGCGGACCCGGGCGGCGGGGCAGCCGCTGACAACACTGTGCAGCCGCCCGCCATCAGCGCGCCACTCCTGCCCGCCTGTGCGCAGCGTTTCCCGGCCGCCGACCCGACTGCGAACTCAAGCGGCCCTTCCCCCCCGCGGCCCCGCCCCTGCGCCTGCAGTACACGAGCCGCGCGGCGCAGCTGTACCGCGCGCAGCTCGAGAAGGAGGCCGCCAAGCTGGCGGCGGCAGGCTCTGCCAGCGCCGAGGCCGCGGCCGCGGCTGCGGCGCCCACGCCCGCGGCGGCAACTGCTGCGGTGCCGGCCGCCGCCGCCCCCGCCCCCGCCGCGCCGGCTGCCGCGGCGCCCACGCTGCGCCCCGCTGCGCCGCGGCCGGCGAGCAGCCTCCTTTCGGGGCCGCGCAAGCCCGTGGGCGGCAAGCTTGGCGGCGGGCTGGGGGTGAAGAAGCTGGACGCCAAGGTGGACGGCGCGCTGTTCGAGCAGGCGCCGGCAGAGGCGCCCAAGCCGGCGCCCGCGCCCGTCGCGCCCGCGCCCGTCGCGGCGCGCGCCTCGGGCGATGGCGCGCCCGCCGCGCCCTCGGGCCCCTCCGCGCCGTCGCGCTTTGCCTACGACGCGCCGGGCGCCAGCAGCAGCGCCGCCGCGGCCCCCACGGCGCCTGCGCCAGCGCGCGGCAAGGACGGCCACCTCACGATCGGCGGGCTGGCCGGCGACGACTTTTTCCGCGACCCCCTCGGCCGCAGCGCCGCGCCCAAGTCGCCGGGGCCGGCCGCCTTTGGCGGGATCGGCTTTGTGCCGACGACCGGCCCTGCGCTCGGCGCCGGCGGCGGCCGCCCCTCCGCGCCCGTTGAGAGCGAGCCCGTCGCGCAAAAGCGGTTTGCCAACGCAAAGGCCATAAGCAGCCGCGACTTTGAGTCTGGCAACGGCGAGAGCGACTACGAGCGCCAGTCGCGGCTGTCGCGCTTCTCCGGCGCCGCGGCGATCAGCAGCGACGCCTACTTTGACCGCGGCGGCGGCGGGGGCGGGGGCGGGGGCGGCGGCGGGGGCGGCGGCGGCGGCGGCGGCGGCAGTGGCAGCGGCCGCGGCGGCCCCTCGGGCGGCAGCGGCAGCGACCTGGACCTGACTGCCGCTGAGCTGGTCAACCGGCTGTCCTACCACGCCAAGCAGGACCTGGACCAGGTCAAGGAGCTCGCGGGCAATGCGGTGCGCAACCTCTCCAGCATGGCCACCAAGTTCCTCAACGACGTGTCCCGCTACTGAAGCGGCGCGCGCGCGCGCGGCGGGGCCGGCGGGGCCGGCGGGGCCACGCACGCACGCGCCGGGGCGAGGCCAGCCGCGCGGCCGCCCCCGAGCCCGCCGCGCGGCCGACGGCGCGTGGACTCTCCCCCCTGCCACCCACCTGCTCGTCTGCGTTGCGCGCCCCGGTGTTGCCCCTGGGGGCGCATGCCCCTGATTCACGCCCCATTTCACCCGGGTTGTCCGGCTTGCGGGCGCGTGCTTTCGCTGCGCAGACCACAGGCGGCGCGCGCGCGCGCGCGCGTTTGTGGCGTGCTGTGCTGGTAAGCTGCGGCGTTTTGTGGCCCAGCCCTGGTGGCCTGCCAGGGTGCGGGCGCCCTTGCATTGCGGACGGCTCGGCGCAGGCTGGAGCCAGAGGGGGCGGGGGTCACAGGCGCCTCGAGGCAGCGCGCGGCTTTGCCTCGCTGCGGTGCCTGCGCACAGGGCCGATCGGGGCGCGAGCCCCCCGGCTGGACCAGCCCAATGGGGGGGTTCGCATCGGCCCCGGCGGCGGCCGCCCCGCAGGCGGGCGGCGGGGAAAGTTGGTGCCGCCGGGGCAGGTGCCGGAACGGCGGGGGCCTGGGCGGACCGGCCCCCCCACCCCCCGGCGGCCCTGCAGTGCCGTGCCTATCAACGAGCGGCCGGAGCGCGCGGATCACGGTAATAATGGGCGGTCGGGGGGGGCGGAGACGGTTGCTTTGAGGCCAAGACGTGTCGTCTGCTGGAGTCCGAGCGACGGGGCGTTTCAGGGGGCGCGCCCCCTTATGTAGGTTCGGCTGCCGTCGATTCCATCACCATCGCCGCCTTGCCCGCCGTCCCCGCGCCCTCGCCTGCGCCCAGCACCCAGCAGGCCTCCCCCGGCCGCTGCACCCGTCGCCAGACCCGCGCTGCAGGTCTCGGCAGCGCTCCAGGGCGTGCGAATCGTCTAATCCAGCCCGTGGATTGCGCGGCTGGAGCCCAAGGCAGTGCAAGCGCACCGCGCCAAAGGCAGCACCATGCAGGCCCTCGGGCAGCGCGCGTCCCAGCGGGCCCCCCTCCAGGGTGAGCAGGCCGTAATGATTGCAGGGAGGCCCGATCTGGCGGGCGCAGGCCGTGCAGGCGCCCGGGGGGGCGTTACCCCTGCGCGGCAGCCCCACCAGTGCGGGGCGCCCGCCCCGCCTCGCCGGGCCTGACGCCGCCGCCAACGCACGCAAATCCCTCCCCTACCGCAGCTGCGGCCGGACGGAGGCGCGTGGTGAGCTGCAGGGCCGTGGTCGCCGAGCCCCCGAGCTCGAGCAGCAAGCCCGGGCCCATCATCCTGGACGGCCAGGTCCTGCACAGCCTGTCGCCCGAGCGCCTCGAGCTGGTGTCCTCGCTGGGATCCTTCGTGGAGCAGGAGGTGCGGGGGAGCGGGGCCGCCGGCGCCGCGCCAGCGCCGTCGCGGCCGGGGCGCCCTGCGCGCGCCGGCGCTGCTCCGCCGCGACACGCGCCGGGCGCGCGTCGCAGCTGCCCGAGCCCACGCGCCCGCTCGCGCATCCAGCATTCCGGCACGTGCACCGCATGCGCGCCGCCGCCGCCCCCGCGGCTGTGCCCGCCACAACGCGCCGCGCCCCCCTCCCGCTTGCGCGCGCCCGCTCCCGCAGGTCCAGCCGCTGCTGAAGGACCCCATGAAGTGCTGGCAGCCGTCCGACTTCCTGCCGCCCTCGGAGGACCCCTACTTCATGGACGCGGTGTGCGGGGGGTGGGGTCGGGGGGGGGGGGGTGCGCAGCTTTGAAGGGGGCTGGGGCCGACGCGCAGCGTGTGGCGAGCGGTTGCGCGCCTGCGGTTGCGGTTGCTGCGGGGCGCGCACGCATGCATGCGCGAACGCTGGGCTCCGGCAGCTGCTGGTGGAGTGCCAGGACGAGGCGCTCAGGCCGGGCCGTGTGACGCGAGGGCGTGCGCGCGGAGCGGCAACGGATACACACAGCCAATTCAAATGGCCGCTCGCCCCCTGCTCACGCTCGCCCTCGCCCCACCCCAAACGCCCCTCCTCTTGACCCCTGGACAGGTGCTCGAGCTGCGCAAGCGCTCCGGGGGCCTGCCCGATGAGTACCTCGTCACCTTTGTCGGTGAGCGCCGCGCGCTGCAGCCGCAGTGCCTGCATGCGTGCATGCCGCAGCGGCGCCAGCGCGCCAGCACATGCATGCGTGCGCTGCGGGCGCCTCACCCCCCCTCTCCCCCCCTTCCCCCCCAGGCGACATGATCACTGAGGAGGCCCTGCCCACCTACATGGCCATGCTCAACACCCTGGACGGCGTGCGCGACGAGACCGGCGCGTCGCCGACGCCCTGGGGCAGGTGGACGCGCGAGTGGACGGCGGAGGAGAACCGCCACGGTGACGTCATGAACAAGTACATGTACCTCACCGGCAGGTGCGCGGGGCGGCGCAGGGGATGGCGGTGCCGCTGGCTTTGGGGAGGGCGGCGCGCCCCCGTCTGGGGGCCGCGTTTGCCAAGGGGTGCCGGGGCCTTTGCGGCACGGCGCGCGCTTGGCTGCCTGTTGTTTGCTGCGCGTGTGCCTGGGCGGACAGGCGCAAGCCGCCAGCGGCCGACCCCGTGCCCACACCCCGCCGCCCCCCCCCCCCCCCCCCCCCAGGTGCAACATGAAGTCCATTGAGCTGACGATCCAGAACCTCATCGGCAGCGGCATGGACCCCAAGACCGAGAACAACCCCTACCTCGGCTTTGTCTACACCAGCTTCCAGGAGCGCGCCACCAAGGTCAGCCACGGCAACACCGCGCGCCACGCCCTGGAGTTTGGCGACGAGGTGCGCGGGGGCGGCCTGGCACGCGGGGTTGGGGCGCGGGGTGTTGAGCAGCTCACCTCCGATAGGGGCCGTGCTGCCCTGTTTTGCGCGCCTGCAGGCGCTGAGCGACCAGCAACGGAGGCATGCAGCAGCCAGCGAAGCCAAGCCCCCCCCCCGCCCAACGCACAGCGTGCTGACGCGCCCCCTCCCCTCCCCTCCGCCCCCCCCTCCCCCTACTCCCCCCTCCTCCCCCCCAGCTGCTGGCCAAGATGTGCGGCAGCATTGCCAGCGACGAGGGCCGCCACGAGATTGCCTACCAGCGCATCGTGGAGAAGCTGTACGAGCTGGACCCCGACGGCTCTGTGCTCGCGTTTGCCGACATGATGCGCAAGCAGATCGTGATGCCGGCGCACCTGATGGACGACGGCGTGCACGGCGAGAGGAACGTGGGGCGCAACCTGTTTGCCGACTTCTCCTCGGTCGCGGAGCGCGTGGGCGTGTACACCGCGTTTGACTACGCCGACATCATGGAGTTCCTCATAAAGAAGTGGCGCGTGGGGGAGCGCAGCCACCAGTCGGGCGAGGCCGCGGCGGCGCAGGAGTACCTCATGAAGATGCCCGACCGCGTGCGCAGGCTCGCGGAGCGCGCGTCCGTGCGCAAGAGCAAGCTCAAGCCCGTGCAGGTGCAGTTCAGCTGGATCTTCGACCGGCCCCTGAGTGTGTGAGGCCGGGGCGCGCGCGGCTGCGCCCAGCCTCGGCGCGGCGGCGGGCGGGGGCTGCGGGCGCGCGCGGGCGCGCCTCGCCCCGCGCCGCGCCCGGCCTCGCCCGCCCTCCCCCCGCCGCCGAGCCGGTTTTGATTCGTGCTTGTGCTGTGCTACTGTCTTTACACCCTTCTGGTTGGTGCCCTCGGGAGGAAGGCCTGTGCGCCCCTGGGGCGCGACCCCCGCCCGGGCCGCGGGCCGCGCGCGCCCTGCACGCGCGGCCCCGGACGCCCGCGGCTTGGCCCAAAGCTTGGCGTGAGGGAGTGAGAGCGAACGAGTTCACAAACGTTGGGCCGGGGCCATCTGCACTGTTGCTGGGACGTAGGGGCGTGGCAGGGGAGGAAATCCTGGGGGCCGCGCTGCTCCCGCGCCGGCGGCGGCGGCGGTGCGCGCGGCGGCGCGCCGGGGGGACGTGGGGCGGCGCCACGAGCGCCCCCCGTTTTCGCCCGCGAGCCCCTGTGCAAGGGGACGGGCAGCCCCCCGGCGCCGCCCGGCAGCCCGCGCCGCCGCCGCGCGCGGAAACGCAGGCGGCTGGCCGCTTTGACAGTCGATACCCGATGCACTGCACTGCAATGCACCGGCCCGCGCGCGCCCCCCCCCGCACGTGCCCCGCCTCTGCCGATTGGACGGCCTGGGGCCTGTTGGGTGCGGCGCGCGCGGCGCCGCACCTTCAACGTGCGCGTTTGGCCAGGGCGGGCGCAGGGCTGGAAGCAAGTTGAGATTGCCATCGAGTTTCCAGTCAGCCCAGCCCTGACCTTGTAAAAGTGGGGCCATCGAGCACGCGTTTCAACCGCCAGGCAGGGGTCAAGGGCAGGAAAGGGGTTGCTGCTTGTCAGGGCTTCGTGGGGCTAGCGGTTGAGCGCTGGAAGCACAACCCGCAACCCAGCGCACCAACACCATGTGCCCCACGCAAGGCCAAGCCCCTACAGCCGACAGCATGGCGTGCAACAGCGCGACGCCCCCTGGACTGCCAGGTCAAAACGGGCCGGCGGGCGGCTCTCTGCCGGCCCTCTCCGTGCGGCGTCCACCTTGAAAACCTCAGCCCCTGCTGCCAAACCCGCTACCGACGCCCCCCACCGAAAGTTTCTCGCGTGCCCCTGTCCCCGTGCTGCTGCCAGGCCCCTCGCGCCATCGGGGCCGCGCGCCCGCGCGGGCGTGCCTGCTGCGTGCCACCGCCTGGCGGCCTGCCGCTCGCCCCAGTCGCGTCACAGGCCTAGGAAGCGCAGGCTCACGGCCCTGCCGCCGGCCCCAGTGCCCGGCGCGAGGGTCCCGCGGTCCCGAAAGGCCCCCCGAGAGGCCCTGCGCACCTTGGGGGTGAGATGATTCTTCGTCCCGACAAAATATGTACTCGAGGGTGGGCCGGAGGCGCGCGCTTGGGCGGCGCAGGGCGGGCGAGGCAGCGCGCGCGCGCCTGTTTGGCTGCCCAGCCCCGCTGCCCGCACCCCAACGCTGCTCCCTGGGCTCCCTCAGCGTCCACGCCTCCCATTCCCACGCTTGCTGAGCATTGTATGAGGAGCGCAACACCAACAACCCTGAAGAAAGCCCGCCGAGTGGCTACGACACCCGAAAACCGTCACGCGCTTCGTTACACTCCCCACGCCGCGCTCCCGGCGAAAAGCCTCCTAGAAGCGCAGTTTGGTGAAGAAACAGCGGTGCTGCGTGAGCTGCGGTGGGCCAGGGGTAGCGTGCGCAGCTGCCGTCGCAGGCCAGCTGCTGCCAGGCCCCTCGCGCCGCGCTCCGCGCGCGCTGCGCGCCGCTCGCCCCGTCCTGCGCGCCCCGAGCGCCGCGCCCGGCGGGCCGCGCGCTGCGCGAGGCACGCGCACCTGTGCACCACGTTGAAGCCCGCGAGCGCTGCGCCGCCGCCTGCGGCGGCGGCGGCACCAAATGCCAACGGCGGCGCCCAGGCGAGCGCGATCTTCTGCGCCAGGATGGGGTGTGGGTTGAGTGGGTTGGGTGGTGGGTTGGGTGGGGGCCGCCGCCGTCGCCGCCGTCGCGCCCCCCGCCGCCACGCCCCCGCTGCTCGGCCCCGCAGCCGCGCTGCCGCGCGGTCCCATTTGGCACGCGGGGCTGGCGCAGCAGCGGCACGGGCGGTTGGCCGCAGGCCGCGCACTTCGGCCGCCATCGGGGCCGCGCGCCCGCGCGAGCGTGCCTGCTGCGTGCCACCGCCTGGCGGCCTGCCGCTCGCCCCAGTCGCGGCACATGCCTAGGAAGCGCAGGCTCACGCCCCTGCCGCCGGCCCCAAGTGCCCGGCGCGAGGATCCCGCGGTCCCGAAAGGCCCCCCCAGAGAAAGGCCCCCCGAGAGGCCCTGCGCCCCTTGGGAGTGAGATGATTCTTCGTCCCGACAAAATATGTATGCGAGGGTGGGCCGGAGGCGCGCGCTTGGACGGCGCAGGGCGGGCGAGGCGGCGCGCGCGCCTGTTTGGCTGCCCAGCCCCGCTGCCCGAACCCCAACGCTGCTCCCTGGGCTCCCTCAGCGTCCACGCCTCCCATTCCCACGCTTGCTGAGCATTGTATGAGGAGCGCAACACCAACAACCCTGAAGAAAGCCCGCCGAGTGGCTACGACACCCGAAAACCGTCACGCGCACACTTTCTTCGTTACACTCCCCACGCCGCGCTCCCGGCGAAAAGCCTCCTAGAAGCGCAGCTTGGTGAAGAACCAGCGGTTCTTTCCCGTGACAAACTTCTCCTCCATCAGCTTCTTGGCCTCCTTGCGCGCCTCCACCTTTTTGGCGGCGCTGTCCAGCGCGTCGGCGGTGACCACGGCCTTGAGGTCCACGTCCAGCTGGTAGCGGGTGGGCATGATGTGGTTGTAGTTCACGACCTTGACAAACGCCTTGAGGCTGGAGCGGCGGGTCTGGGTCTTCTTGCTCGAGCGCTTGGTCACCTGGAGGAGGGTGTTTGCGTTTGGGGGGAGGGCAGCAGGGTGTGGGTGGCGGCAGGCGGGGGGCGAGTGCCGCTGCGCCGCTGCCGCTGCCTCGCTGAGACGCTGCCGCCGCGCCGCCGCCACTGTGCCGCTGCCACTCGCCGACGTCAGCAGCACAGCGCTGCTGCTCACAGCCCGGCACTGCACTGCGCTGTGCGTTCATAACAGCGTCTGCCCATCGACGCAGCCGAGTCGAGCACAAGCAGGGCAGGTCCTCAATCCAACTGCAGGCGCTGGTGCTGCCTCTTCCCCGCAATTGAGCGCTCTGCCGATTGTGCCGCTGGGCCTGGCCGATTGTGCCGCCGTCGTCGCCGCACGAGCGCTCTGCTGCAGGTAGCTGCCGCCAGCGCCCCGCGCCAAAACGCTGCCGATCTGGCACTCCACTCGCGCTGCTGCACCGCTGCATACGCGCCAAGCTGCCGGCTGCCCTGTTCCCCCCCCCTGCCACACCGCCCGGCCCCTCCCCGCACCTTGCGGGGCTCCTTGCAGAGGCCGCAGACCAGGGCGTGGCCGTAGGGGCGGGTGGAGGTGCCCTCATCGTAGTTCTTCACGATGACGGCCTTCTTGCCGGCGTACTTGCCGGTCAGAAGGATCACCACCTTCTGGGCCTGCGGGCCGGGCGGGGCGGCGCGGGGAAAGGGCGCAGATCGGCGGCAGGCGGCGCGCCGCTGCTGCGCGCGCGCTGCTCGCGCGCCGGCAGGCCCGCGCAGCGCGTCCTCGCGGCCTCCGTGCTGCCCAAGACCACTACGGCACGCCTCCCACCGCCACCAGCACCGCCTCCAGCGCGCTGCTGGCACCCAGCGCGCCGGCCCAGCCAGCCAGCGCCCCCAAGGCCCAGGCGCCGAGCTGCGGCGTGCCACAGACGTGCTGAAACCTCGGGCGGGCATGCGGAGCAGCGGGAAGGCCGCCCACCTTCAGAAACTTGACCATGTCGGCCGCCGCAGCTCAATGGCGCGTCAGCGCTCTGCTCCTGTCGCCGAGTCCTCAGCCGAAAAGAGGGCGGTAGCGGGCTGAGGAGGGCGTCTCGTGGGCCGCGCTCGTGGGGGCGCCCCTTGTGCTGCCGCCTGGCCGCACGCATATAGCGCGTTGATAGCGAGCCAGGCGGTCGAGTTTCATCGGTCTTTGCAAGGACAGTGCTGGGAACAGTGGGGCCCCGCTAGATCGCGACCCATCGATCAGTCCCGACCGAGTCTTTCTCCCAGCAGGCAGCCTTTTCCGCCCGCCTCAGCGTGGGATCGGCGGTGGGAACCATGGCAAGCCTCTGGGAACGCGTGTTCGGCGGCAGGAGCGGCGGCGGCGGCAAAACCGGCGGCGCGGGTGCGCCACAGGATGCCGCCGCCGCTGCGGCGAGCTCCTTTTGCGGCCGCGAGTTCCCCGAGGTGCGGGCCGCGCCTCTGTCTCTTGCGCACAATGGTGCTGCGCGTTGGCCCGAGTGTGGCAATGGCAGGGGGGGCCACGCGCTGCGGCGGGGCTGCTCCCGTTCGGGCCGCTCCAGCCGTCCACTGTTCCGCCCCCAACGCGCGTGCCCCTCAACACACCCTTCCCCCGCCCCATACCAGATGCTTTGCTCCTTTGTTGATCACGTTGTGGACTGCGCATATACGGGCGCCGCGCCGGCTGGCCCCAGCAGCGTGGTGCGCGGCGCGCCATGGGGCCTCGGACGCCGGGGCGAGTTGAGCACCCCACTACTCTGGCCGCTGATGCGCGCTGCCCCCAGCGACTGCAGCTGCCGCCCAGTGCCGGTCTTTTCCCTTCCCGTCACGCGCTCGCGCGCCTGCTCGCCCGCCAACCCCAGCAACCCGTTCCGCCCCAAATCGCGCAGGCGGAGGCGCCACCGCTGCCGCTGCGGCTGCCGGCGGCCGAGCGGTTGGTGGCCATCGGCGACCTCCACGGCGACATGGCCAAGGCGCGGCGCGCGTTCAGGCTGGCGGGGCTGACTGACGACGCAGGCAACTGGGCGGGCGGCAGCACGGTCGCCGTGCAGGTGCGCAGTCGGGAGCCGTGGCGCAGGGGCGGCCACGCGCTGGCGGTCGCCGAGGGTGCGCGTGCCTGCTGCTGCCGCACGTCCGCTGCTCTCTTCAGCCGCCGCCGCCGCCGCCGCCGCATGTCACTTCCCTCAGCCGCCGCCCGCCGCCGCCGCCCGCCCCCCCCCCCGCCGCCAGGTGGGTGACATTCTTGACCGCGGCGACGAGGAGCTGCCGCTGCTCTACTTTTTGGAGCGGCTCCAGGAGCAGGCGGCCGCGGCGGGCGGGGCGCTGCACGTGCTCAACGGCAACCACGAGACCATGAACGTCGCGGGCAACTTCCGGTACGCCACCGCGGGGGCAGACGCTGAAATGGCGGCGTGGGCGACCTGGCGGGTGGGGGTGGGGCGGGGGGCGCGGGAGGGAGGAGGGCGATGCAAAGCGGAGCGCGATGGTGGGGGCTCCGAAACACAGAAAGAGCAGAGAGGTTGATGACGATAGCAGAGTGCCTTGGCAGCACGGCGCTTGAGCCCCTGAACAGTCAATGCATACTGTCGCGTTTGGTACAAACACTCCCCCCCCTCAACCCGCAGCTGCTGGGCGACAAGCTGAGGCGGGAGTGCGGCTGCAGCAGCATCTTTGGCGACGCAGGCAGCGCCGCTGCGGCCGCCTCGGCCGTCGCCGCAGCCCACGAGCACGGCGCGCCGCCCGCTCCGGGCGGACGCGCCGCGCAGTTCAACCCGCTGCGGCGCGCGGCGCTGAGGCCGGGCGGGCCGGTGGCGCGGCGCTTCTTTGCGCGCCACCCCACGGTGCTGCAGGTGCGGCGGCCCCACCCCTTTGGACCGCCCCGCTCCGCCTGCGCCGTCTGTTGATGCCTTTGGCCGGTGCGCCCCCATCGATTGCCACAAACCTCCGCCATCTGCACAGCACCACCCCCCTTTGCCGCCCGCGGCTGCTGCCCAGCGCCCCGCACCCGCCCCCGCCGCCCCCCCCACGCACCCGCAGGTGGGCAGCACGCTGTTCGTCCACGGCGGCGTGCTGCCGGCGCATGTTGAGTACGGGCTGGGCGCCATCAACTCCGAGACGCAGGCGTGGCTGATGGGGGAGGGCGGCGACGGAGGCCGCGGCGCAGGCGGCGCAGGCGGCAGCCAGGGCGGCAGCAGCGGCAGCGCCAGTGGGAAGGGCAGCGGCAGCGCAAGCAGCAAAGGGCGCACTGACAGCAGCGGGAGCGGCGGCGGCAGTGGCAGCGGCAGCAGTAAGGGCGGCAACAGCTCCGCGGCGGCGGCGGCGCCGCTGCAGCAGCAGCAGCAGCAGCAGGAGCAGCAGCCCACGGTGCCGGCCGCCCCGCCTGCGCCTGGCTTCCTGCGGGGCGCTCACGCGGTCGTGTGGGCGCGCGACTACTCGCAGCGCGACGAGGCGCGGTGTGACTGCGAAAAGCTGACGCAGGTGCTGGACGCACTGCCGGGGGCCAAGAGAATGGTGGTGAGGGCTGCGCCGCGCCGCACCGCGCTGCACTGTGCTGTGCTGGTTCAGACTTGTGCCCCCCCCTCGCGTGTCTGCTGGCGAGGAGACCACAACTGCCTGCAGCGCACAACCCCGCCTTTACAAAGCCTCTGCACGCGCAACCGCCCCTCCCCCGCCCCCCCCCCCCCAGGTCGGCCACACCATCCAAACCGACGGCATCACAGCGGCCTGCGCCGGCCGCGTGCTGCGCGTCGACGTCGGCATGTCGCGGGGCTGCGGCGACGGCGAGCCCGAGGTGCTGGAGATTCTGGGGGACGCGGTGGTGCGGCGGCTGACAGAGGCGGGCGCGCCGGAGCTGCTGGGCGCCGCGGGGCAGCTGCACCAGCCGCACCACCTCAGCGGGCCGGCCGTGGACACGCCCGCGGCGCGGCCGTGGGCCGAGGCGCTGCAGCGGTGGTACGACGCCGTCGGCGGCGCCGTGGGCGGCGGCGGGAGGGGCGGCGGCGCCGGCGGCGACTCCGCAGCCGGCGGCGCGGCAGGCAGCGGCGAGCAGGCCCCGGACCGGCGGCCGCAGCCAACGCCGTCTTAAAACACAGTAAAAAACCTGAATCAGAGGGAAGAGGGCTGGAACGCTCGCTGCATGATGGCCTGCGGCTGCCGTGCGGCCGACAGCGGCAATCGTCTGGTCAACCTGGTCAGTTGACCAGTGAGCTTGCTACTAACAGATGACTGCATGCTCGCAATCCTGCGCGCCTTACATTGAGAATCAGCTGTGCTCCCGACGGCGCGGGGGCCGAACTGGGCGCGGAGTCTCGTTGCCGGCAGCGACGTGAGCGTTGGGGCGCGCGGCGCGGGGCCGGTGCCGCCTGGGTGTGCCGCCGGTCCCCGCTTCTTTGATCCGAGAGCTGCGCATTCCATTTCCAACCCAACCCCAAGCCTGGGACTGCGCTGCGCTGCGTGAGCTTGGCGAGATCAGCATGCTGCTACGTGGCGCGGGCGGCCCAGGGCTGCCTGCATCATGCAGCCGGCGAGTTGGCATACACGGCAGCAAGTCGCGCAGCTGTGTGATGCGCGCGGGGGGCCAGCACCCCGGAACCGGCTGCGAAAGCGGCGCGCCAGCTGCCGCTGCCGCCGCTGCCGCCGCCGCCGCCGCCGCCGCCACCGCCGCCGCTCGCCGCGCCCGTGCCGGCATGGTGGGCCACCTGCTCGCAGCCGCTCTGGTCGCCACCAGCGCTGTGCAGCCGCCCAACGGCTGGGCGGAGGCGGCAAGCCCGCCCCAGGAGGAGGAGGCGCGCCACACGATTGTCGGCAGGCTGCGGCGCCTCGTCAAAGGTGGGTGAGGGGCAAGGGTGACACCTGCGCATGTCGCAGCACCTCGCGCAGCATGTTTTGCAGGCCCTATCGTACGTGGCGCGGTGAAAAAGCCCCCGCGGCATGCTCTCTCCTCGTCCAGGCTCGGATGCTGCACCCGCTGCTCCCGCAGCAGCCGCTGCTGACACAGACCAGCAGCAGCACCAGCAGCAGGCCAGCAGCGAGCAGGGGCAGCAGCGGCAGCAGCAGCCGGAGCAGAAGCAGCAGAAGCCCTCGCCCCTGGCGTCTCCCGCGGATGCGCGCAAGCGCGAGGCGGCGGCGGCGGGACTGCAGGAGGTCCTGGGCATTTCGGAGGACGAGGCGTGGGCGGAGCTGGCACACGACACCACGCTCGCCACGCTCAACAAAAAGCAGATGCAGGTGCGCGCGGCTCGCAGCTCGCAGCCGCGCCGCGCCGGGCGCTTTGCGCTGCCCGCTGCTGCGCCTGGGTTGGTGGCCGTGCGCACGCAGAGCCGCACTGCCGGCGCCGACCGCTCAGCATGCCGCTTGACCCCCTCGCCACCGCCCGCCCCCCCCGCCCGCCCCCTTCACCCCAGGACCGCCTCAACAAGCTGAGCAAGCTCGTGCGCGCGCCTCAGGACGACATGCGCCGCGCCGCTGCACGGCTGCCGCGGCTGCTGTCGCTTGAGCCCCGAGAGGCCAAGGCGCGGCTGCGCGCCTGCGCGGAGCTGCTGCGCATCGACGACCGCCGAGCGGCGGAGCTGGTGGCGCGGCAGCCGGGCCTGCTGCTGCACGCGCCCGACACGCTCAAGTGCGTGCGGCAGCGGCAGGGCCTTTATTTTGCGCTTACAGCTGCTTGAATTGTTTTGACCAAGCCTCCGGTTGCACGATCAGAGCCTGCTTGCTCTCGGCCCCACCCGCCCTGAGCCAACCCTGCGGCATCCCCCTTTCACCGCCAGGCTGCGGCTCAAGGGCCTGTCGGCGCTGCTGCAGCTGTCCGCCGTCGACGCGCGCAGCCTCGTGGCGCGCGAGCCGGGGCTGCTGGCCTTCCGGCTGGCTGAGCTGAGGGCGCGGATGGACTTCCTCATCGAACGCCTGGGGGTGAGGGGCTGGCCCGGCCCTGGGGCTCCGCTTTTGGGTGGGGGGGGGTCGGTTTCCGCTTCTTCCCCGCGATGCATTGGTCCGGCGGACTCTTCCCCTCACGGCCGCTGCTTTCCCCAACCTCCCACAAAACAAAACCAACACCAGCTGCCGCCGCAGCGCGCGCACGCGGCGGCTGTCAAGGCGCCCGCGCTGCTGACCCAGCTGCCCCGCCAGACCGTCGAGGCGCGGCTCGTGTCGCTGGCGTCGCTGCTTGGCCTGCGCTCCGCGGACGCCGCCGCAGCCGCCGCGGCGCGCGCCCCCGCGGTGCTGCTCGAGCCGCCGGGCATGGTGGAGGCCCAGATCGCCAACCTCGGACGGATCCTGGAGGTCAAGCCGTCCGAGGCGGCGGCGCTGGTGGCGTCGCAGCCGTCGCTGCTGCTGCTGCCGCCGCAGGTCATGCGGTCGCGCGTGGAGGCGCTGGCGGTGGCGCTCAAGGTGCGCGTGCTGTGCGGCGGGCGGGGCGGGCTGCACGTGCTGTGGAGCACTCCAGCTGTGGCACGCTCTTGTCCAAAGTGCCGCTGCATGAAAGTTCGCCAAGCTTTGAGAGCCTGCATACGGTACCGTAGTGCACCCCACACTACTCAGACTCTTGGAAACCGCTTCGCAAGCGGCCACAACCTCGCCACAACCCCATGTCGCCAAACCCCACCCTCCAACCCCAGGTTGATGTGGAGAACGCGCGAATGGCTGCGGTGAGGCACCCCGGGCTGCTGACTGCGCCGCCTGACGTGCTGCACCGCGCCGCGCAGGAGGCGGGTGTGCCGCAGTAGTCGCGTTTGTCGGTGGCGCAGGCAAATCAAAGCCCTGTACTGTAACCGCCGTGTATACTGGAGCGAAATACCCTGGCCACTGTAGCGGCGGCGACTGGGGATTGACATGGGGATCGGCAGCAGCGGGTTTGGGCTGCCGGCACCCGCACCGGCGCTGTCGGGCGGCTGGCCAGGGCTGCGCGCGACTAGGGCCAAGGCTTGCATCGCTCCAGCAGCAAGGGCACAATGGATTTTGTGTTCCGCAAGTTCATCAGGCACAAGTCACCCGTCGAAAACCTAACAGCGATCATCCTGAGCGGAGCGGGATGAGGGGCGCTGGTGGGTCGGCAAGCGGGTTGGCGGCCTTCCCGGGGTGCAGTAGCACTCCTCACCCGCCATATGAACAGTACAGGATGCATGCGGAGTGCGGTATGGCCTGCAGGCCCAGTCAGCGGGCGACGGGGCGGCGCCTGGGGGTGACAGGACTGACGGCCCCAGCACATCCCGCGCCCTCGCCACTGCAGGGGTGCTGCTGCTGCTGGGCCTTTGCGCCCTCGCCGCCGCCGCCGACGCGACGGCGGGGCCGCGCCGGCTGCTGCTCGGGACCGACGCGCAGGCGGAGGCCAAGGCGCTCGAGGCTTTGAAGGCCGCCAAGTCCCCCGACGAGGTCAAGGCCCTGCTGGCCAAAAACAACAACGCGTTCTTGGGGTTCCCGGGCGTACGCCTTTGGGCCGGCAACAACGGCTACTGGGGCGGCGGCTACGGGCGCGGGTGGGGCGGCTGGAACGGCGGCGGTTGGGGTGTGCCGTACTACGGTGGGGGCTCGTACTACCCCACTAACTACGTTGACTACAACAACCCGGCGTATGCCTACGCGCGGCCCTACGGCTGGAACAATTACTACGGCTGATGCGCTGCACAACGCTGAGCCCTTTCAGGCCGTGCAAAGCTAAGCCCTTGGTCGTGCAGAGCCCTTTCAGGCCGTGCAGATCCCTTGCTTTCGTGCAGCCAGCTGCAATTCAGGAATGATGTGCAACGCGATTTATTGACGCAAGGCACCAGGCAGGCTTGGGATTGTCAGGAGCCCCCCCCGCATGCCTGACAGATCTTGCCGCCTTTTCTCTGCATGCTTCGAGTCGCCATCTCCAGGACAGGCACGCGCGATCAATGAGCCGATAGCTGCGTGCGCATACACTTGACTGTTGATGCTTGTGTCACTGTTTTACTGCCGCGCTCAGGAGCGCCACTCAAGTACCATCTTGCGTGCCCTTGCTAGGCGTCTAATCAACTCGGGCGCCCTCTGTTGCCACCTCCCTCTTTCCGCGGTGGAATGCCCGCCGTGTGTTCCACTTGCAAGGTAACCAACCTGTCAGGCACGGCGCAACTTGTGTACGTTCTGCTTCGCTGAGCATTGAGGGTGCAGCGCCTGGAATTGGATTCGAGAGCCGGCGGGTGGTGGGTGGTGTGTTTGACTGGCGCTGGCCCGCAGCTCAGCCCGCAGCTGGCCCCCCCAGTCGTCAAGCAGTGCCTGCGCCGCCCCAAATCAATTCTTCTTATTGTTGCGACACCTATACTCTCCAACTCCCGGAAACTCGCACTGCACACCGCTGCTCGCGGCCAACCTCCTCAGCGGCCGACCCGACCACGATGCGGCGGTGCATCGCCCTGCCGGGTGGGCTAAAGAAACAATGATCACAAAATCTCGCCGATATCGAGCGCCGCGCCCGTGATGAGCGTCGCGTCCGCGAGCGCCGTGCCCGCACGCCCGCGGCGCGCCCCCTGATCACGCGCCGCGCCGCGCCGCACCCGCCCGCCTGCCCCCCTGCAGCTCTGCTGGCGCTCATCGTGCTCAGCGCGCTCATCGCCACCACAGCGGCAGCCGCCCCCGCGCACCTGCCCCGCCGCGCCCTGCTGGCTGTTGACGCCCAGGCCGAGGCCGCCGCGATCGATTCCCTGGACTCTGCAAAGTCGGAGGAGGAGGTCGATGCGCTCCTCGAGGCCAACGCGCAGACGTGGGGCTCGTACCCCGGCGTCAGGCGCTGGATCGGGCGGTACTCCAGCCGCCGCTCCCGCGGTTGGGGCGGCGGCGGCATGCGCACGCGCCCCCGCTGGATGAGCTACTACGGCCTGGGCGGCGGCTGGGGCGGCGGCTGGGGCGGCGGCTGGGGCACCGGCTGGGGCAACAGCTGGGGCAACGGCTGGGGCGGCTACTCTTACCCCAGCGCCTACAGCTCCTACAGCCCCTACTACTCCTACCTTGGTCGCCACTGAAGATGGCGCAGAAACGCGCCCCCAAAGTGCCCATGTGCTTGCCACCTCCCTGCACTTGCTGCATGCAACAGACGCTCGCCGCCCCCAGAGCACAGCGTGCGCCACGCTGCGCCTGATTGCGGCCACCCTTTGAACAAATCCGTGCCTTTGCCCAGGGCGTTGAAAGCACGCCAGCCGCTCGCTGGCCGTGACGCCCCCCCCCTCAGGAGCGTTTGCATTTTTGTGCGTTGCGCGCGGTTGGACAACACCTGCCCGCTGCGCACGCTGCCGTTTGATTCATGACACCCTTGTGTTGACAGTTGTTTGCCACCGCAGGGTGGTACCTTGCTTTGCCAAGCGGCGCAGGACCCCCCCCCCCGACGGCCCCCACGGCCACCCCCCCATTGACCTGATCGAGGCTGCGCAGCTGCCGCAGCCGAGCGCGCGCGCGCGCGAGATTCGTTTTAGCCTTGCTTGCTGCTCTGCACGCATGGCCGCACATTAGGTAAAACACAGGATTTGCAGGTGCTACGGGGCTGAATGGGGCAGCCGCGTACTCGGCGCGTTGGACGGCCTCGACCGCCGCGTTCACGTGGGCGGTGCGATTTGGGCAACCGCGCACTTCCCGCGCCTGGACGGCGGAGGCGGCTGCTCAGCAGTTAGAGGGCCTGCAAGAGCCCGCTGTGGTCTGCTTGCACTGCTGCTGACTGCTGAGTGCCGCCCAGCAAATCCCGGTCCCTAGCCCCGTCTGGCTCCATTCCGATTGTTCTACCGCATCCTAAACCGCCGATCAAGCGACATGCAGCGGGCAGCGGCGCTGCAGCAGCGCCCCACGCGCCTGGCCGGCCGCGGCCCTGCGCGGCCATGCGCCCTGGGCGGCGCGAGGCCAGTGCTGGGGATGCGGGAAGCCCGTAACACGCACATAGGACGCGCGCCAGAGGTCGTGGCGGCGGTGGCAGTGGTGAGCGAAGCACGGCAGCGCGCCGTGATCAGTTTTGATTTCCGCTGTCCGTTCAGCCCGTGAGCCCCGCCAATGGACTGTCACGCTCTCCCTCACGCCTTCGCAGCCGCAGCGGCCGGATCAGGCGCCGCGCCGCGCGCGCGACTGCACCGCTGGCGCTGGCGCGGGCGCGGCGGCGGCCCCGCAGAGCGGCGCGCCGCTCAACCTGAAGGTCCCCACGTACATACTGCTGTGGTGAGGGCGGCGGCGGGCCCGCGGCAAGCTTTCGGGTCCCGATCGACGCCCTGGCACAGCTTCTGAGCAGCGGCGGCGCAATACGCGCGGCGGCTGCCGCCGCTGCTGTCGCGTTGCCGATCACCCTGACGCCGCGCTGCACACCAACCCGCCGCTGCCTGCAGGTACGCCTTCAACATCATTTTCAACATCCTCAACAAGAGCGCCCTCAACGCGTTTCCCTGCCCCTGGCTGATTTCGACGCTGCAGCTGGGTGGGTGGTCAATGGTCGTGGCCGACTGCGCCAATCGCGCTCGCCTCTAGCCAGCAGTGCTGTGTGCGGCGCTGGCATTCCTATTAGCTATCCACCGCCAAGCTGCTGCATGCAACCACTGCACTGTACCTCTGACTGCCGCTTCTCCCTGTCGCCCCGTACCCGGCCCCCGCCCAGCCGCCAGCGGCCTGTTCATGGTGTGCCTGTGGGCCACCAAGCTGCAGCCGGCGCCCCAGGTGGACAAGTGAGTGGTCGTGCCCGCGCTGGGGGCTGCTGCCGAGGAGCGGCCCATCGCGCCAAAGCCCTCTCAATATGGGACTGACCCAGCCGACTTCGTCCTCACCCAACGCTGTGGCGCCCTCTCCAAACCCCCACCCGCAGGGGCTTCCTCATCGCGCTGCTCCCGGTGGCTCTGTTCCACACCATCGGCCACGTGTCCGCCTGCGTCAGCTTCTCGCAGGTGGCGGTCAGCTTTGCGCACATCGTCAAGTCCGCCGAGCCGGTGTTCAGCGTCCTCCTCTCCTGGCCGCTGCTGGGCATCGTCTACCCCTGGTGGGGGCCGCCGCCCCGCGCAGCCGGGGGCCCGTTTGCCTGCGGTTGCTGCTTGGCAGCCGCTGGCAAGCGCGGCAAAGACCACAGCCCAGCCGCCAGCTGATCCCCTGACCCGTATGCTGCGCCCTTGCCTGCCGCCAACCCCCCTTGCCAGGTACGTGTGGGGCAGCCTCCTGCCGATCGTGGCCGGCTGCAGCCTGTCGGCCTTGAAGGAGGTTTCCTTCTCCTGGGGCGGCTTCAACAACGCCATGATCTCAAACCTGGGCATGGTGCTGCGCAACATCTACTCCAAGAAGAGCCTCAACGACTACAAGGCAAGCGGGGGTGGACTCTGCCCGCGCATCGCCTGCGCCCTGGCCCCGCACTGGCGCCAGCACTGCGAGCAGCCTTGGTTGCGGCGTTCGTATGCCACAACAGCCAAACCCAAACCCTGAGCTGCCCGCGCGCTCTGCAACGACGCCCCCTGCCGCCCTCTCCCCACACAGCACATTGACGGCATCAACCTGTTTGGCCTGATCTCCATAGTCTCACTCCTCTACTGCGCGCCCGCCGCCGTCTTTGCCGAGGGCCACATGTGGGGCGCGGCGTGGGAAGCGGCGGTGGCCAAGATGGGGCAGGGCGCGCTGCTGCAGCTGCTGGCCGTGGGGGGCCTTTTCTACCACCTTTACAACCAGGCAAGGAGGGCGCGCGGCAGGGCGGCGGCCCGTGGAAGGGCCGAGCGCCGCAGCGGGCGCTTGAGCAGCAGTGGGGGGGACGGTCGTGGGGCAGCGGATCAGCGCAGCCCCACCTGCCTCGATCGGTGCATGGCTCCCAACCTGCACTCCCCAACCCAACGCCACCCAGCGCCAACCCAGCGCCAACCCACCGCCGCCCAACGCACCCCATCCCCTCCCCTAGGCGTCCTACATGGTGCTGGACCAGGGCATCAGCCCCGTCACCTTCAGCGTGGGCAACACCATGAAGCGCGTCGCGGTGGTGGTGTCCAGCGTCATGTTCTTCAAGTGGGTGGGGGTGGGGTGGTTGGGGGACGGGGGCCAGAAGGAGAGTTGCTGCCCTGGTGCCTACGTTTGGGAGGGGAATAGTGGCGCAGCGCTTGGCGGTTGCGGTGCTTGCGCGCGTCGACGGGCGTGTGTGGACTGGCACTCTTTAAGACCCACCTTGCGGGTGACTGACCACCTGCTGCGTGGTGGCAAGCCCCTGCTTTCAGCTGCCTTCAAACGCTCGCATTGCTTGCCGTCCAACCTCCCCCCTCATCACCCCCTCCCAGGAACCCTGTGTCCTTCATGAACTGGGTGGGCAGCTTCATCGCCATCCTGGGCACCTACCTCTACTCACTCGCATCGGACAAGCACAAGGAGGAGCTGGCGGCCAAGAAGAAGAAGGCCTGAGGGGCAAACGGGCCGCTGCGGGGCGGCGCCTGAGCCAAAGAGGCGGGGACGGAGGCGGCTACGCTGCGGCGCGCCGCACCCCGCAGAAAGCTCCGGCCCGCGCCCGACGCCGCCCCCCACATCAGCGGCCGCAGACAGCCTGCGGCCGCACAGACACACCCCGCCGCGCGGGTCGCAAACTCAAAAGGGGGGGAGGCACGGGAGACGCGCAGGCCTGCGACCGCCTTTTTGCGTGCGCGTGTGTGCGGCGCGCGCGCAAGGCGGGCACAGCGCGGCCGCGCGCATTTTTATTCTTGGAAGGGCTGGGGTTGTTTATCTAGGCCGTTGGCTTTTCGGCCGCGACCTTTTCGATGCATTCTTCCACGTGGCGAGTGCGCGCGCGTGCGCACGCCGGCCGTCGATAGCGAGGGCCGCTGATATTTGGTGCGGCGCGCCCGCGCACGCGCGCGCTCGCCCCCGTTTGCCGCTGCATCGCCGCCGCCGCGCAAGCACGCAAGCCGCGACCCAGCCAACACGCTGTCGCCGGCGCGTCGCGCGGGGATTGGCTTGCCATGCCGCCAAGCACGCAAGCCCTGGCCCAGCACCGCCCTAATCCTATGGGCACACACCGGCCGGGGCCTGTACGTTGTACAACACCGCAGCGCTGCGCGCAGCTTTCGCTGCGCGCCACAACAGCACCCCCTGGGGTGCCTGCTGTCTGACCACCCTCTAATTGCCCCGCCCGCCACGCCCACGGCGCACGACCCGCGGCAGCGCCCCCGCTGCCGCCACGACCCCGCCGCTGGGCTCCGCGGGGGCCATTGTAATGTGGAAGTTGGCGAAATTGGGTTTACAAGGGTTGATGCAGCATGGATTGCACACCTGGCGGGTGCAGCACAGAAAGATGCAAAGCGCGGCGCGGCGCGCCTTGGCTGCGGCGCGCGGCGATGGCGTGGGGTCCGGGGCCGCCTTTGCAGACTCAGCTGCACCGCCACGGAGCGGTGAACACGAAACCACCCGCCGTGGCCGGATTGTGCTTCGCCTGCTCGCCCAGGACCTGCTCCTGCTCCTGCTCCTGCTGCTGCTCCCGCTGCTGCTGCTCCTGCTGCTGCTCCCGCTGCTGCTGCTGCTGCGTCTGCTGCCGCTCTTCCTGCTGCTGCTGCTGCTGCTGCTGCTGCTGCTGCTGCTGCTGCTGGCGTGCCTGGCTGCCTGCCTGCTGCTTGCCCCTGTTCATGACGGGCTCAAGCTCCAGCGCCTGGAAGGGGCTGCTGTGGGGGTCGTAGTAAAAGCCGCGCACGCAGCCGGTGCGGCGGCACAGAGCCACGTAGTAAAACCCTGGGGGTGCACCGTCGAGCAAGGCGCGGGGCGCGGGGGGGCGGGGTGGACAAGGGGCAGGGGGCACGGGGGTCGGTTGGCGCGACTGCCGGTCGCGCATGCCCCCGGCCGCGCTAAGGGGGTTGGGCGGCAGGGTTGCGGCGACCGCACCGTCCGCAGCGGCTTGGCCCGGGGTGGCGCGTGCGAGCCGGCAAACGAGCCCCAGCCCCCTGGCGCAGCAAAAACGGCCCTCCAAAAGCGGCGCAGGCGTGCGCGGCGGCGGCGGCGCACCCGCGATGGTGAGCCCCACGTCCTGCCCCGCGCCCACAAAGAACTGCTCCTTCCAGCGCATGTAGATGAACGGGTGGCCCGCCAGCGCGCCGCTGCGGCCGCCCTGGCGCACGACGTCGGCCCTGGGGGGTCGGCGCGTCGAGGTCAGGGGTGAGGCGCGGCGTGAAGCGCGGGTTTGGCTCGCAAACGCGGCGCCTGTCGTCGTCACCCGCCGAATGAGGCTGTGCGCAGCTTGCAGCACAGCCTGCGCTCCCAGCTCCCAGCCCAGCCCAACCCAACCCAATTCAAAGCCGGGCGCGCGCCTCTGCCCCGGAGGACCCCCCACCTGAGCTGCGCAAAGCCCTCAAACTTGCCCCAGTGCTTGAGGTCCACCTCCCGCCCCGGCGCGCCGAGGCCCCAGCCCGGCGCGCCCCGCGAGTAAAAGTTGAAGCGCGCGTCGTCGACGATGTGGCCCTCCCAAAAGGTGACGATCGGCGTGCTGCTCGCGCCCGGCACGTTGAGCGCCTGCATCGTGCCGCACACGGCGCCCGTGGAGTGGTCGACGCCCTGGGGGTGCGGCGGGGGCGCGTGTTGGGTGGGGTGCTGCCTTGCAGTGTGGCCAGGCGGGCTGCGAGCGCGGCTTGTGCGCGGCCAGGGCAGCGCAGCGGCACAAGGCAGCTGCCCCGGAATCGGCGGGCAGCCCAGCAGCAGCCGCGAAAAGCCAGCGCTGCGTGCCCCATGCGCCGCGCGCTCACCTCCACAATGACCGTGACTGACCAGTCGTCCTGCCGCCGCGCGGAGGGCAGCTGGTGCGACAGCCGCTGCACGCCCGCAAAGCGCGCCCCCGGCCGGAGGAAGCTGCACGGCGGCGGCGGCGCCAGCCGCTCCGGCAGCGACGCCGCCGCGTCGGCCGCCTCGTCGCGCCGCCGCCGCGCCGCGCCGCGCGCGGCGCCCTCCGCGGCGCCGGCGCCGCCGTCGCCGCGCGCGCGGGGGCGCATCGCCGCGTCCCGCCACGCCAGGCTGACCATGTCGCCCCAGCCAAAGCGGTCGTCCTCGTCGCTGTACTCCGAGTCGTCGTGCTCCACCAGCCCGGGGCAGTCGTCGTCGTAGTCCAGCCCGTCCTCATCGTCCTCCGTCAGGCCCGGCGGGCCGGAGCCCGCGCTCGCGTCCGCGTCTGCGGCAGCGGCAGCGCCGGCGCTGGGGCCAGCGCCGGCGCCGGCGCCCGCTGCCAAGGGCCCCTGCTGCCCGCCCCATGCGACGCGCCACCGCGGCGCCGCAGGCCCCGCCCACGAGCGCGGCGGCGCTGCGAACAGCGACTCAAAGCCGCCCAGCAGCGAGCGGTAGCCCGAGCCGCCGCCGGGGCGCATCAGCGGCACCCAAGACCCCGGGTCGCGGCGCGGCGCGGCGCCCGCGGCGGCGCGGACCGCGGCCGGGCCGCGGCCCAGGGGCACGGCCGCTGCAAACGCTGCGTTTGCTGCGGCCGCGATGGCGCGGTCGTCCTCCTCCTCGTCGGTCGTCAGGGGGCAGGGGTCTTCGGAGTCGCCGGGCGGGACGGGCGCGGGGGGCAACGCCGGGGCGGCGGGCGCCGCCGCGGCGGCCGGGGCAGCCGCGGCGGTTCGAACCGCCTGCGCAAGCTCCCTGGCGCGCACGCTGCGATGGTACTGCGTTGCCAGAGGGTGTGCGCACGGAAGGGGCGGGACGTCAGCGGGGGGCGCGGGCCGCGGCAGCAGCAACCGCTGCGACAGCGGCGACGGCGGCGCCGGGCAGACGCGCCGTGCCCGGGCCAGGACCCCAGGACCCACGGCCGCTACGTCAGAAGTGCCCTGTCAAGACCACACCAACCACAATCCCAGAAGTCCCCGGCGGGGCCCTACCAGGCGGGCGAGGTGATCGCCAGTGAAGTCCCCCGCCCCCGCGCCGCTCTGATCTCCCACTGGCATTTCGACAGGCCCTGGTAAGCGCTGGGTGGCCCGGGGCTGGCGCCCTGTCGCTCCGCAGGCAGAGAGGGCCGCAGAAACTAACGCAGGCTGGCGCAGGACGAGACCATAAACCGGGTGATTGATCGAATGAGCCAGCGAAGGACCTACCATACAGCACCGCAGCGCGGCCCCGCATGCTAAGAGCGCCGCACCCCGGTGCCGCGCGGCGACACCGCTGCAGTGCCGCGAGCGCGCATGCCCAGCGCGTGCCTGGCTGAGAGTGCGCCGCGGTGGTGCCGCAGCGGCACGCACTGCATGCAGACTGGGCCACGGCTCAGGCCTCCGGCCTTGGTCAGCTCATCGCACAGCGGCGGTGTCCTGTGCCGGTCAACCGGTGATAGAAACCACCGAAACCCTGGCCAGCCACAGCAAGTAGGACTCTCCCCGCTTGCTGTTCAATTCCTGCAACCTGGGATTGCAGTGGGCCAGCATCCCACAGCCGGCCACTTCCACAAACCCCGCTGGCCAGGGCCGCTGCTGCTCGGGTGGACCAGCCTTTGACCCGTGCGGCGGGGGCCCAGCCGGCGAGATCCAAGAGCTGGAGGAGTTTGCGCAGCACCCAGACGTCTCCCGGCGCTTTTGCCACTCGCTCCTCAGGGTGGAAGGCGCCGGGAACTCCGGCACGGCTCCGGCACCGCTTACCTGCCTCCGTCCGTCCCTTCTGAGCTTCAACGACACTCAATCTTCCAATCCGGCTACTCCCCGGCAGCGATCGTCCTTCCTCGAGTCGCCTGCAGCGCAAGCCTGGCCGGCCTCCTGGCTCCTGCAGGCGCCCCGCAGGCCCCCGCGCGCAATCTCAGCAGCTTTCCACTGCGTCGGCCGAACTGAGAGGTGCGCGGTCGCAGGCTGTGTGCGGGGCCGCTGCGCGCGCCGCGCAGGGGCGCGCCGTCGCGGCTGCAGTGCAGCACCGCAGCTGAGCTCCGCCGCGCCGCGCGAGCGACGGCCCAGCACCAACTCGCCCCAACTCCGCGCAGGCAGCGGGCAGGGCACACACGGTGCTGTTCAGCCGCCGCGTTATGGGCCGCAGCCGGCCGCCGCTGCAACAGCAGTAGCCTCGCCCGGCCCGCATGGGCGACGGCGAGGGGTCCGGCGGAGGCGGCGGACCCCAGCGCCCGCAGCCAGTGCGGAGCATGCCACGGCGCAGCCGCAGCCGGCGTGACAGCGGGAGCGGCGCGTCCGCGACCGCGGTCGGTGTTCCCGCTGAGGGGCCCGCAGGCGACGCGGGGGCACAAGCTGCCCATGCAAATGACTGCGGCGGGTGCAGCACGCCAACAGGCGCCACGCGCGATCGCGTGCCTGCGCGGCCGAGGCGCGGCGAAGCCGACGGCTGCGGGCCTGCGTCCGTCGCAGACAGCAGAGACGACGGGGGCGGCGGCGCCAGCGGCGGCCAGGGCGCCTTGCAGGGCGCGGAGGTCCGCCCCGCAGCAAAGGAGGCCAGCACGTGCCCGGTGGCAGGCATCGCCGGTGGCGGTGCATGCGCCGTCGCGCCGGCGGCGGGCCTTCAAGCAGCCATGCCGCGGCGGGCATCGATGGATGAGCGGCGCGGGCGTGCCCCAGGCGATTGCACTGGCAAGCCGGCGAGCCCGCGGGCACGCAGCGCTGGGCGCAAACCCCGCAGCCGCAGCAGCGCTGGCAGCTTGAAGCAGGCCGTCGCCAGGGCCAGCCCCCCGAAGCAGCTGATACAGCAGGGGGCGACGCGCCTGCAACAGCAGCAGCAGCAGCAGCGGCAGCAGCAGCGGGCGCAGGAGGATGAGCAGGAGCAGCGGGCTCGCGCTGCACTGGCCGCCACAGCAGCTCTGACACGCAGCGTCAGGGCGTCAGGGGAGGCTGGCAGTGCCAACGCGAACACGCGCCAGCCGCAGCGGCGGCAGGTCAGGCCGCAGGGAGAAACCGAGGAGGGTGAGGCAAAGGACGTGGAGCAGCCAACGCAGCAGCAGCCAACGCAGCAGCAGCCAACGCAGCAGCAGACTCAGGGCGAGTCTGCCAGCCCACAGCCGCAGAAACGGAAGGCCTCGGCAACGAAGCAGCGTAGCGCGTCCGAGCCGACCGAGGCCGCAAGCCCCGCCGCCGCCGCCGCCGCGCCGGCCCCCGTGCGCGCGCAGACGCCGGGCGCGGCGCGCCGCGGGGGCCTCGCCGCGCGCCTGCCGGCCACCCTCACCCCCGAGCTGCTGCAGCGCTTTGGCTTGGGGCTCGAGGCGGACGGCGAGACGCTGGCCGCTATCAGCGCACGCCAGCTCGAAGCGCTGCGGTGCACCGTGCCCGAGGTCGTGCTGGGCGAGCCGCAGGCTGCCGCCGCGGCCGCTGCCTCGGCCGGCGTCTGGGAGGCCGAGGCGTGGGCGCTTGCGGCGTGGCACGCGCAGCAGCTGAGCGAGTGGCAGCAGCAGGAGGAGTGGTCTCAGGCCAACTACTCGCACCACAACCACCACCACAGCAGCCACCAGCACCACCGGCAGCCGCAAGAGTGGCAGCAGCACTGGCAGCAGCGGGCCCAGCTGTGGGGCTGCAGCAGCTTCGATGCCCAGAGCACCCTGTCCGAGCGCTCGGCGCCGCCCGCACCGCTGCGGTCTCCACGCGCGGACGGGCCCTGCGCCTGCGGCGGCGGCGAGGTGGCCTCTCCGCGCAGGCGGTGCCGCGGGCACTGCGTGGCCGCGTCCGCCGCCTCGGACAGGAGCGACGCGGCATCCGACCCTGGCGCGTGCGGCGGCGAGCACAGTGCTGCGCGCGAGGCGGCAGAGCACCACGCGACGGGCGCTGCCGCTGGGGCTGACGCGACGCAGGAGCTCTGCCAACACAAACTGGTGGTGCAGCAGCTTCTGAAGCATCAAGCGCAGCGGGCACAGCAGCAGCAGCAAAAGCAGCAGCAGAAGCAGCAGCAGCAGCAGCAGCAGCAGCAGCGCGAACGCCAGCACCAATGGCAGGATCAGCAGGCCGCGCTTCTGCGGACCTCCAGCGGCAGCGCGGCGCTTCAGTCAGCGGTGGCAGCCGCTGCGAAGCCACTGGCAGCTGCCAAGGGGCACCACAGCCCGCTCGTTTCCCCGGCTTGGGACAGGGCTGCAGCCCTCTCGCGGCTGTCGCCGCTCAGCCTGCCCGCGCCCTCGCCCTGCTACAGCAGCCCAGGCACCCCGCCCCTCCCGCCGTCCGCCCAGCCGCCGCGGCTTGCGCTGCCGCCTGCCGCGCTGGCGGGGGGCGGTGCGCCGCCCAAGCCCGAGTCGCCGCCAGCGGCGGTGTACGCCAGCCCCCCCGCGGGGCGCGCTGTTGTCAGCGACGTCGAGCGCTTCCTCGCGGCGGCATCGCCCCCGCTGCAGCTTGCGGCGGACGGCGCCGGCGGCGGCAAAGGCGGCGCGCTGGCGTCGCTGACGCTGGGCGCTGTTTGGGAGGCTTTCACGGCGGCCAGCCTCGCAGGCGCACCCGTGGCGACGCGCGGCGGCGCTCGCGGGCCGGCGACGGCCTACTTTGTGCCTTACCTTTCGGCGATTCAGGTTTTCCTGGAGCCAGGCGGCGCGGCAGGGGCGTGCGCCGCAGCGGGCGGGCCGGAAGCGCCTGTACCGCCGCCGGCCGGTGTGGCCAACGCGGGGCGCCTCTACTCCTGTGCCGTCGACGGCTGGCCGCCGGCGCTCGAGGTGCGTGCGGATTTTTGCTTGGCGCTTGCGCTGAGTGCCCGGCTGCCAGCACCCACTTCGGACGTTGGCTTTGCAGTGCCACACCAGCGGAAAGCATGACGCAACCGCACCAATCCCAGACAACCGCGCATGCCACGTAGCATCCATACCCTGTCCCTGCCCCCGCCCCAAACAGGTGCTGTGTGAATACGTGGAGCACGAACTGCCCTTCCACAGGGAGCCGCTGTCCATGCAGCTCGAGGCCATGGCGGCCGCGCAGCACGCCGGCGCCGCGTCCGCCCGGCCGCCCGCCGTGGGGCCCGCGCTGGCGGCGACGCGGCTCGCGGACCTCCACCCTGCCAGCTGGTTTGCCGCCGCCTGGTACCCGCTGTACTCCATCCCAGAGGCCCCGCTGCGCGCGCGCTTCCTCGTGTTCTATTCGCTGGGCGCGGTGCGGCAGCTGCTTGACGCCGCCGCGGCGGAGGGCCGAGGGGGCGGCGCGCCGGCGGCGGCGCTGAGGGAGCTGCGGCTGCCCATTATCGGGCTGCAGTGGTGCGACGCCGGGGTCGAGCGCTGGTTTGAAGCGGGGCTGCCGCGCGGCGGCCAGCTGCCGCGCGAGTGCTGTGAGGCGTGCCGCGTCGGCGGCGGCGGCAGCGCGTGCGGCAGCGGCAACAGCAGCAGCGGGCGCGACTCGTGCAGCGACGCCAGCGCCGAGGAGAGCGATGGCGGCGCTGCCGGGGGCGACGCGCCCTGGGCTTGGGGCCGCTGCGGCGGCCGCGGCGACGAAAGCAGCGGCGACGAAAGCAGCGGCGACGAAAGCAGCGGCAAATACAGCGCCGCTGCGAGCGTGGGCCGCTGCAGCCGCTGCGCTGCCGGCGCCCCGCTGCAGGCGTGCGGCGGCGCCAGCAGCTGCAGCGACAGCAGCTGCTGGAGCCCTCTTGCCGCGGCGCGCGGCGCGGCGCGGCTGCGCGACGCTCTGTCGCGCCTGCAAGCGTCCGCGGAGCGCCTGGCGCGCGGCTCGTGGCTTACGCTGCTCGACCCTGTGGCGGGGCCGCGCCCCTTCAGGCTTTACCACAGCGATTTTGAATTCTTCCACTCCCGCAGCTGATTGCTGCCCGTGGGCAAACCCGCCTTTCTTTGCCTGCATTCCTCCAACCCTGCGCTGGTGCGACTCCTTGCCGCGCGCGCCTGCGCGGCGGCGCGTGGCCCCAGCTCCCCTGATCCTGTAGCTGATGCGGCTCGCGAGAGAGCACCCACGCGCGTCTGAGGCGGCGCCGAGTGCCGAAACTGGCACCACGGTTTCGTGCCGTTTTCCTTTTCAGCCCTGGTCTCTGCGCACGCACGAGTGTAGTATGCACTTTTGGTTTTGAGTTTGGTGCTTTTTGACCGTGGCAGCTTGGTTTTGTGCGGTTTGGGGGCAGCCATGCCCCCTTGGCTCTGCAGTTTTGGCTTGCGTCGAGGTGTGTGTGTATCAACTTTCTTGGGTGCGGAAGCCCTGTCCGATTGGTCTTTTGGACCTATCGACATGCATTCTGCATTGTCTCGATGCGTTCCAGAGCTCCCTGTGCGCTTCAAACAGACATTTCATGTGAATTTGAGCTGCCGCCCTCAAAGACCAGGAACGCCAGAGCCGCAGTCCAACACCTCGCACCCCTCGCGGGGTGCGCAGTTTTTCTTCCCGCTGCCCCCTGCTTGTGCCCCCAAACTATTCCTCACCGGCTTTACGCTCCCAGCCCCTGCCATGCCACCGCATGCAAACGCCCCGGCAACAGCTTTCCCAACCCTCATTCTCAGCGTTCCATGTTACAACGCGCCTGCACAACAAAGCTCGAGGGATGTTTCAGTCATGCAAACCCCGGTCAGCCTCAGCGGTGCCCCGTCATCTGCCCGGCCGGACTCGCGCGCAGCACGCCGCCCCTGTCCACGTCGGCCGCAGGGGCTGCAGGGGCCGCCCCCCGCACCTCCCTTCCTCGCATCGAGTCAAGCCAGACGCTGCGCAGCGCCGCCGCCTCGCCGTCGCCGACACCGCCGCCGCTTCCGCTGCTGGGGGCGCCTTCTGAGCCGCGGCCGCCGCCGCCGCTGCCGCCACCGCCGCCGCTGTCGCCGCTGCTGCTCGCCTCGGGGCCTGCTCGGCGCTGCTGCACTGCTGCCTGCACGTCCTCGAACCGTTTCTGGACAGAGGGGGGGGGTGTCACCGTATTGGGCCAAGCAGTTACCAGATCACACTCTGTTTGCAGGTGTGCCTGCACAATCCGGGGAGGCAGCAACACGCCTGCCACCTCCACCAAAAATGCAACGATGGCCCAGGCGCAGACACCCCTGTTGCGGCTCACCCCCTTGTTGCGCGCCGCCCAGATGCGGTCGTGCGCCGCGTCGAAAAGGATGACGCCCCCCAGCAGCAGCCCCAAGAAGCCAAAGTGCAGGGGCTGATCAAAGGAACGCATGCCGTCACGGGCCGCACGGCGCAGGAACTGCCAGCGGCCTGCGGGAGCGGGCAGGAGGGGGCGACGGAGGCAGGGGCAGGGCTCGGCGGCGGCGCCGGACGCGCGGCTGGCGGCGGGAGGAGGGCACGGCATCAACCCATCGCACTAGCGATGCAGCCAGCACCCCCTGCACTTCAATTGAGGGGGCAAGTCAAACAGCAGAAAGGCCTCCCACCTAAGCGGCTGGTGTACCCCTCGCCGTAGCCGCCGCCGCCGCCCCGAGTGCTCCAATCTGTGTTTACGCCAGCGTAGGAGTAGGCGCGCCCCGCAGATCGAGACGCCTCGTACGCGGTGCGCTTGCGGTCTGCGGTTTGGGGGGCAATGTTGCAGCGGCATGGGCATACAGGCTCGATCAGCAGCCCAACTTTGCACGCGAGCCTGGGTGCCAGCCTGCGGGATGGCAGGACACCGCTGCAAGGCGCCTAAACGCCCCCACCGTCTGAAAGCAGCTGGTAGGCCTCTTGGATGTCCTGCACAGAGAGGGACGACAGCAGAGAGGGGCGCGGCGGTTTGTGAACGGGCGCCGCGGCTCATCAGCGAACAGCGAAGCGCGCGGGGCCCCGAGCCACGCGCGCGCCCGCGCGCACCTTGAAGCGCGCCGCCGCGGCCGCCTGCTGCGCCTCGGGCGCGGTCGCGTGCTTGTCCGGGTGCGTCTCCACCACGAGCGCGCGGTACGCTGCCTTGATCTCCTCCTGGCTGCTGGTGCCGCGGCTGAGCCCCAGCGTCGCGTAGGGGCAGCGCATCGCGTGGCGCCCGCGCGCCGCTGCCGCGCCGCTGCGTGCGGGGTGGAGCCCTACCCGCCCGCCTTGAGCAATGGGTTCCGAGGTATCTTCCCTGTCCACACTGACAGTTCTGGCGTCCGGAAAGGCCTAAAAAGGGCCAGCCCGGCTGAATTGTCACCCAGGCTGGTGTGGAGTGTGCCAGGGGACGCCCCTAAAGGGCCTGCTCCCGATATGGACCCAGGCATGTGTATTGCGATCGGTTCGTCCAATCGCGCCCTACCAGCCCACTGCGGGCCCGACACGCCAAAACAAATGGCGCGCGTCCGCGTCTGGATCGTCCGCGAGGACGGCGGGGAGGCCGAGGCCGCGGACGGCCGCGTCACGGCCGCTTGCCAGCTGGTAAGGAGGGGGCGGCGGCACGGCGCGCGGAGGGGGGCGCCGGGCGCCAGCGGCGGACTGCGCGTGGCGGGCACTGCGCCCGCCCCGACCCGCCCTGACCCGCCCTGGCCAATCCTCCCTGCTGGCACCTCAGCAGGCACCGCCTGGCGCCGCCGCCCGGCCGGCTCTGCACCGGCTGGAGCTGCCCCCGCCCGTGGAGGTGCGCGCCCCGCACGCGCAGGCCAGCCGGATGTCGTGTCGCGCGTCGGCGCACGCCATCGACCTCGCATCCACGCGCTGGGAGCCGCTGGGCGGCGGCGCCGACGGCGGGAAGGGCCAGGGCGCGCAGCCGGACGGCGTCGGGTGCCCCGTGGATCCGATCTGGGGCGCGCACGACCTGGAGGGGCCGCACGACGTGGTTGGCAGGCGCGTGGCCCGCATGCGCCGCAGGGGGGCCTGCATGCGCCGCCGGGGGGCCTGCATGCATGCCGCTTCATGACAGCACTGCGCATCGCGGCCATGCACTGGCATGCGCCAGTTTTGGAGTGGACTGGGATAGCTGGTAGCAGTGCGCCGTCGTTCGGGGCCGCATGCGCCATGCAGCCGTTCAAACGGGGCGCGCGCGCCGCCCTCCCACCGCCCCCGCCTCTCCCGCCACCGCCGCCTCCACCGCAGGCGCGTGCGCGTTTGGTGGTCCTACTCCAGGAAATTTTACGAGGGCCTGATCACCGACCTGTACCCCGCACCCGGCGACGGGATGGTGCGCGCATGCGGGGCCTGGGGGTTGCTTGAGGCCTGCATGCATGCATATGCAGCCCGATTGCCAGGCCCATCCAGCGATGCCCTTGCCCTTAGCGTTGCGGATGCCGCCCCATCTGTCGCCCCACCTGTCGCCCCAATCCCCAGCTGTCGCGCCACCGCATAGAGTACGATGACGGCGACGGTGCGCAGCGCGCGTCTGAGCGCGCGCGCGGCACTTTTGCGGGGCAAGCTTGCAGTTGGGTACACGGCGCAGCCAGGCGGCCTGACGAGCTGCTCTCACTGCTCACTGCTCGTCCAACTCTGTCCGCCGACTGCCCGATTGCACTCCCCCGCCCCGCAGTGGAGCTGATCAACATGCAGAAGAAGAAGTGGGTTGGGGCGGCCTTTGAAGGGGGGGCATCCAGCAGTTCTGTGTGTTTTGCGCACAATTTGCCCAGCTCAAAAGATCACAGCATCACCGCGCTATGGAACACGATTTCTCCGCCATGCTGCAATAAACCGCCACAGGTGGCACCTGGCCCCCCACGAAGCTAGCGCCGTTGCGGCTGCTGCCGCGCAGCGCGAGCTGCATGGCGGGGCCGAGGCCGCGCCGCCAGCGCTGAAGCTGCCTCCCCCGCCGCCTGCGGACTGCGCCGTGCCGTTGGCGCTGATGCACCACCGGCCGCACGCCGGCGGCGGCAAGTCAGCGGGCGGTGGCAGCGGCAGCGCGCCACGTCAGGGGGCGCAAATGAGCACCCCGGCATCGCCCGCGCGCGAGACATCTTCGCCGTCGGCAGGCAGCGGTGGCGGTGCCAGCCCTGAGGTGGTGATCTGCAAGGAGGGGGCCGACTGTGAAACGGCGCCCTCGCGACGCAAGCGCGGACGCCCGGCACGCGCGGCACAGGCGCAGCCAGGCACCAGCGGCAGCACCACGCCACCCGCGGCCGCGGCAGATGGGCCCACCAGCAAGCGCGCGCGGAGCGAACCAAAGCCTGCCGATGAGTCGCGGCCGCCCAGCAGCGGACAGGGCTCTGGCAGGGGCAGCGGCGCCGGCGACGCCGTCGGCAGCGGCGGTGGCGGTGGCAAAGAAACGACCATGAACTTTGAGCTGGTGGGAGGGGGTGGTGCAAAGTTCTGTTGAATGCCGCGAAGTTGGCGCCTGCGTTTCCAGTGCTCTTGCACAGCAAACCCCGCTTCGCCCCGCTTCGCCCCTCGATTCCCCCAGCCAGCCAACTGAGCATCTGCCCCCAACCGCCGAAACCTCCCCCTCATCACCAGGCCGCCAAGACCTTCCAGTCAGATGGCCGCCTCACGCTGCCGGCCTCCTTCATGCGCGAGGCCTTCCCCGCGCTGCAGCTGCACCTGCAGCGCCTGCCGCTCGCTGTCGCTGCGCGGCTCGAGTGTGGCGACGGCGACGGCGAGGGCGGGGACTCGACCTACACCGCCGAGGGCGTCGCCACTGTGCGGCTCAGCGGGACGTGCCGTTCTTACGAGGTAGGCGCGCTCTGACGGAATGGGACGGTGCATTGCAGACCTGCCAGTGGCTGTGTTGCTTGCTGGGTTTGCGTGCGCTCTAGGAGGGGTGAGTTGCAAGCAACGTGGCCGCCGCCAGCTCATCCAACCCATGCCCGTGATAACCCAAAAAACAGCTCATGGGCTGCCGCCAGCTGGTGGAACAGATAGGCCCCACCTGGGTCGTCGCAATCTGTGCCGGCGGCGGCAGCAGCGCCCTCGAGCTGCGGCTGCAGCGGCGCAGCCTTCAGAAGCCCACGCAGGCGGGCAGCAGCGCCAAGGTGGCGGCGGGCAGCAGTGCCAAGGCGGCGGCGGACGCGGCGGCAGCGGCCAGGGCTGCGCCAGCTGCGGCGATGGCGACGACGGGGGGTTCGTCGCCGCTCAACGCGCTGGACATTCTGGCAGAGTGCGCACAGCACGAGGGCGTGGATGCAGGGGCGGCAACCCCCACCCGCCGCCTCGCCGCCGCCGCCGGCTCTGCGGCAGCGACGGTGGCAGAGGGCACAAAGGTGGAGGTGGCGGTGCCGCAGAGGGCAGAGGGCGGAAAGGGGGCCGCCAGCGCACGCAGCGGGGGGCTGGCTGTGAGTGGGTGCGCGACGCTGGCGCGGCCGACGCCTGATGAGCTCGACTGGCTGTCTCAGCTGGGTGAGCCGCGACTGAAACCGCGCGCTGGTGCCGCTGGCTGTTTCCCTGATGTTTTGGCTGCAATTCCGCTCGGCGCATTGCCCTCTCCGCCTCGAGCGCACCATGCCGTCACAAACAAACGCCAAACACCGCCGCAACACGCAGCTGACGGCGCGCTCCCAGCCGAGGAGCTCTCCAGCGGGGACGGTTTCAAACTGCTCGCCGCCACGGCGGGGAGCGCTGCAGCGCCGCGCCGCTTGCTGCTGCTCGTGCAGCTCGGCGCGGGCGCAGAGCACAGCTCTGTCGCGGTGCGGCTGGCCGGCAGCAGCCTCGTTCTGTCTTACACCTGCTGCTGCGGCAGCGGCGGCGGCAGCGGCGGGGGCGGCGGCGGCGGCGGCGGCCGGTCGGCGGTGCTGCTGCGGCGCGAGCTGCTGGTGGTGCTGCCGCGCGAGGCTCTGAGCGGCGCGCGCCCCGCTGCGCGCGCGCTGCTGGACGCCAGCGGGCGGCTCGCCGTTCTGGTGGCGCCGGAGGCGTCGTGAGTCGTGACGGCTAGCGCCCATTCTTCGGGCGGCTGGTGATGCAGCTCCAGCACCGCCGCGCTGAATGCACAGCAAATTCTTGGGCAGGGGTGGGGGTGTGCTGCAGTGCCGAGACCGGTCAAGGGCCGTGCATGCCGCTCGATCGCCACCCACTTTTAACCGCCGGTGCACCCAGATCCGCTCACATGTAATGTACGTCGATCAATTGCAGTCGCTATAAAGGTGCCTGCCCAGCCCAGAGCTCGTCCGCGCCCCCCCCCAGTGGTCGCCCACCCCGTGGGGGCCAGCCTCCAGGGGAGGGATGGTATCGTATTATCGGGCCAGTCTCGTCGGATAAAGACCGTACGCCGGTCCGGGCAGCAAGGGCGCGACTCGCCAGGCTCCCGCACTGGATCCCAGCAGCAGCCATTCTTAGCAGGAACCAGGCGTGAAGAGCCCTGAAGCCCTTCGATGGACGTCCGCTGCCGCGGCGCCGAGCCGCCGCCGCCGCCGCCGCCCGCGCCGCGCGCGTCCCAGGCCCCGCGCTGCGCCGAGCGAGCTGCTGCCATCCACCCGCTCACGCTGACCCTGTCGCCGCGGGAGCTGGACGCGGCCTTCTGGCGCGACGCGGGCACACCGGCGCTCGCGCGAGGCGACCGCTACGCCCTTTGCTTGACCACCCTCAACACCGGCGTGCTGTGGTTGGCGATGCGCAGCCGGGCGCGGTCTGAGCATCTGCTCGACGCCTGCTCCCGGCCCGTGCTGGGCGTGGTCAAGGTCCTGCACGTGGGCAGCCTGTGGGCGGCCATCGCAACAATGGCGGCGTCCGTAGTGGCGCCGCGGGCGTACTGGCGGGTGCGGGAGCCACTCATCATAGCCCAGAGGCTCGCGCGGGCGGTCAACACGCCGGTGCGCAGCGCGCTTGTTCGCCCACCGCAGCGGCTGCTTTGAAAGCTGACACTGCCTGTGTTGGTGCGCGCTTGTGTCGGTGCGGCGCTGGCGCTGATGCGCACCCTGTGCCTGCCTGTGCCATACCCTCGCCGCCGACGCGCCGCACCCTTCAACCCCCACCGCGCAGCTCGTGCAGGCCTGCACCAGCACAGCCGCCTACGAGCGGCGCATCGTGAGCGAGGTCCTAGGCGACGCCGGCCCGCCGATCATGACCCCCGTTTGGTGGGTGTTCAAGCACGTCTCGCTGCTGGGGGTGTTCTGGGTGATACAGGTCCTGCTGTTTGCCTTCCGCCTGCGCTGGGCGGCTCCGATACAGCTCGCCGCGGCCACCGTCGGCGCCGTCACCATGCGCACCGTCGCGTGCGCGGCGCGGGCGCACCCGGAAACGGCGGCGGCGGCGGAGGAGATGTGCCGAATTTCCGAGGCGGTCGGCAGCGCCACGCTCACCGCGGAATGGCCAGAGCCCGGGGACTGGTCGCGGTGCGCCGAGGCCCCGGTGGAGTACTTGGTGGCGCTCATCTTCACCTTCACGTCGGTGCTGCCGGTGAGGGGTGTGTGTGTGGGGGGGTGGGCTGATCTGGCGGCTGGGCGTATGGGACGGCGTTGCGCGATCGATGGGACGGGCACGATGGAGGGGTCCCGCTAACAGGGCCGCCTGCTGCAGGCACACCCTTGAGCCGCGCGCTGCCTGGAGGCCGGTCCCGCCCAGCCAAAACGCACGCCGCACCCAATGCCCCGGCTCGCCCCAACCCCCCAAACACGCGCGCAGCTCTACGTCGCATACTGCCGGGAGCGCCACCTCAAAGTTGACTACCTGATCGCGTGCGGCCACATGCCGGCGCGGTCAGATTGGGGCCCCGTCGGCAGCGCGTTCCTGCGCCACGCACTTGCTGCTGTGTGCGTGGCCATGGCGAGCATTTTGGCCGCGGACGCCGCCGTATTCGCCGGCTGGAGGTTTGACTGCCCTTGATTATGGACTCGAACAACGAAGCCCCCGTCAGCGCTGGCCACTTTTCTGTTGCGCAAACTTTGCCGGTCATTGGCAGCCCGATGTCCGCCATTGGCGTGATGGGCAGCGCAGTCCTGCGCGAATGCATGATATCCGCCCAATGCTGTGAAGGGCCCAAGGCATAATTTGAAGCATGATATCCACCACTGCTGTGCTGTGAAGGGCCCCTAGGCCGTGTGCATAGACGCACAGGCTCTGCAGGCGCCGCTTTTGCCCCCAACCACAAACCGAGCATGCGCCCTCCCAAGTCCAACACTTTGCAAAAAAACTTCAGCGTGCAAGCCCTGTGCATTTGACCTCGTCGCGCAGCTGGCTGCACCAGCGCATGTAAAACCTTGACCAGTTTGAAGCGGCACGAATTTGGTCGGCCCCTGAAAGGCTGGCCTCCTGCTGGCTGACGGTGGGTGTGACAGTGGGTGTGAAGTGCGTGAAGTGCCCGGGGTTACACGAGTTACCGAGCGGTGAACAAGTTTAAACCAGCAGCCCACGTCGCGGATCCACTTTACATCACCTCAATCATACACCAGGTGAGTCCCTCTCGCGGAGAGACCACGGATTTGGGCCGCGCCAGGCTCGTCCCGGGCGGCCCACCCCCCTGCGCGCGGGGATCGGGTCCTTGGCGCGCGTATGTGGGCGCGGAAACATCCTGTCTGCAATGCGCGCTGTTTCTGCGCGGGGCCAAGCCGGCAGCCCCCCGGGCCCAGGTGGCCGACCCGCTCCGCCGACCCACGCCCCCTGCCCCCCTCCCCCCTTGCAGGCCCTTGCACACGCCACTCCCCGCTCCCCGCACCACCGCCGGTGAGTGTCGAGGCATTACAAGCTGATCCAGCAGCCGCGGGGCCCGCAGCGCAGCAGGGCGCGCCCGGACTGCCAGACCGGGCGCGCTCGCGGTGTGCGCGCGCACCCAGGCGCTGCCTGCGCGCGCACCGCCGGACTGGGCGCCCGCCGCGCGGCCGCAGCAGCGGGCGGGCGCGCCCCCTCGCCCCCAGACCCCTCCCCCCAACCCCCGCCCCGCCCCTCGGCCCCCAGACCGCCGAGATGAAGGCCGTCGCCGTCCTTTTCGCCGCCCTGCTGGTGATGGCCCCCCTGGCCTCCGCCAACCCCGAGACCGTGAACGCCCTCGTGGCCGCCAAGACCGGCGCGGTGAAGACCGCCGTCGACACCGCCAACGCCGCCAAGGCCGCCGTCGCCGTCGCCGCCAACGCCGCGATCAAGGCAAAGCAGGATGCCCTGAACTCCGCCATCGGCGCGGCCAACGCCGCGCTTGCCAGCAAGGGCAAGGGCAAGGGCAAGGGCAAGGGCAAGGGCCGCCGCATGCTCGCCTGAAAAGGGTCCCGTCTGGGCCTGTGCAGAGCCTGCCGCTACCGTGTGCCCCTGCGCTGCCCACGCCCCTGCTGCTCTGTCCCATGTGAGCCGGGGGGCCCGCCCCTTGCGTGCACACTTGTACTGTAAAGCGAAGAATGCGGGCTGGTGGGTTACAATGGGGGGCCTGGGCCCTGGGGTACAGACGGCTTGGCTCGCCGATGTGCGGCGTGCGACGGCGGTGCCCGGTTGAGCAGACCGCCGCCGAAAAAGAGCGCGCGCGCGCTCATCTGCGCGGGTGTGGGCGCACATGTGGGGGCGTGAGGGCGGCAATTCACGCAGGGGGCCGTCAGAGGGCGGTCTCATGGGTACACGAGGCCTCAAACAACAAGGCCTCAAAGCTGCTAAATCAGTACAAGAGGTGTGGCAAGTACAAAAAGCCGGGCTACGCGGCGTCTGCGGTGGTGGTACAGGCCAAAGGGGCGGCCGGGAAGAGAGGGGGCGGGGGGGGGCGGGTGCGCACGCCCCCGTCAGCAGAGGCCCTCGATGCGGGGCTGGGGGGAGAACGGCGGGCCGTGCGGCCGCGAGGCCTTGTCAGGGAACAGCAGGAACCAGAAGCTGTGGAAGAGGGACGCGGCGCAGACGACCTGCCAGGCCCACGCCGCGCCCGCGAGGGCGGGCCAGTCGCCAAACTCGCTGTTGCTGCTGTCCCAACCGCCGCCTCCGCCGCGCCCGCCGCCGCCGCCGTAGTGGCGGCCGCTGCCGCTGCCGCCGCTGCCGCCGAGGGAGGGCTCAAGGCCTCCCCAGGATCCGCTGGAAAAAACGTCGTCGTCGCCCCAGGGCTGGGAGCCGTCTTCGCCGCCGCCGCCGCCGCCGCTCCCGCGCCGCCCGCGGCGCCGCCCCGTCCGGCTGCGCGCCAGCGCCGGCGCGAAACGCGCGCTGCTCGAGCTGCGCGTGCCGCTGCGCGGCGGGCACAGCGCAGAGGCGAATATCTGCAGCACGTGGCTCCTCGCGGGGCTGCTGCTCAGCGGGGGCGACGACGACGCCAAGGGGGGCAGCGCCGCTAGCGTCGCCGACGCGGCCAGCAAGGGCGCCGACGACGCGGGCGCCAGGACAATCATCTGGGCGACGGCAACGAGGTGCCGCTGCTGACAGTCGCGCTGGGGGCGACCGGACCGCTGCGCGAAGAAGGAGCGGAGGGATCCAACTCTCGCTGCACTGCCGCGCCCCCGGCCGTCCGCAGAACGTAGAAAGACGCGGTAGAAACGGACCGGCTTACTGGATCGCGGTCGCAGGACGCGGGGCGCCTCGTTCACAAGCGCTCAGCCTCGTCGCGCAAGGGCTCTGATCCCGCGGGAAACGGCAACGGCGCCCGCACCAGCTACCTCTGTTCAACAGAAAGGGCAACAGTTTCGCAACAAGAGCAAACGGAAGGCAGTCCCAGTTTCTGGCCGGCGGCGCGGGGCGCCGAACTACAAGGCGCGCAACGGGCCGACTGTGCAGCTCCCAGCCTAGCGGCGCAGGCAGCAACAGGCCCTTTCGCAGCTGTTGAGGCGCGTGTGGGTGGGTCTGAGCCCCCCAATACGACGGGGCGTCGTCGCGGTGGACGTCGTGCCAGTGCCGCCCCTGCAAACCCCCCTGCAAAGATCTTTGTGGTTTGTTACAACCGCGGGCCCGACCGGCCGCGCGAGCAAAATGAGTACGTGGGGAGGGGGCGCTTCGTGTACACAAGGCGTCAAGCCCAAGAGGCTGTAAAGGGGATGGAGCGGGGAGGCGAAAAAACACGACGACCATAAACGGCTACTGCAGAGCGGGTAAGACCTCAGCTGCAACTTTCACGAGCGCACGCGAGTGTGCAACACCAAACGCTTGCATTGGTACGGAAGATTGGTTGTGCTGCTGCTGGTGGTGTCTGTGTCTGTGTGGTGCTGGGGTGGAACGCGTCACTCACCACACCGGCAGGCATGCGCGCTCAACCCGCCGGCGCTCTCCGCCAGCGCGCTCAGCGCGCGGCCGTGCTGGCCGTCCCCGACGACAGCCGCCGCACCGGCCGCGCGAGCAGCATGCGCCCAACCACAGACGCCCGCGCACGCCCGCTGCCGGCCGGCACGTCCGGCGCCGCGGCATCGGGTTGCGGCCGCGCCGGCCGCGGCCGCGGCGCGGCGGGCGGGGCGCCGCCCAGCAGGCGGCGGCGCGCGGCGCTGGTGACGACGCCGACGAGGGGCTTGCCTGGCGCGGTGTCAAGCCGGTCCAGGGCCCAAACGAGCTCAGCGATCGCATCCGCGTCGAGCGCGCCCACGTCCGCCGCCACGCGCTGCGCGAGCGCCTCGAGCGTGGCCCGCGGCGGCGCGCAGCTTAGCGCAGCGAGCGCCCACGCGAGCCGCGGGAGCGCGGCGGTGGGCAGGCCGGCCTCCGGCTCGGCGGCGGGCCGCTGCTGCTGCTGGTGGTCGTGCTGCTGTTGCTGCTGCTGCTGCTGCTCCTCCTCCTGCTCGCCGGCGCCCGCCGCAGGCTCCGCCCCGTCGCCGTCGGCCGCGGCCTTGGCGCCCGCCTGGATGTGCGACTGCAGCACGGGCATGCAGCGCTCCAGCCAGTCCGCGGGCGGCCTGTGCTGCATGAGCGCCAGGCTCCAAAGCATGGTGGCCAGCGCGGAGGCCGGGAAGGCGGGCAGCAGCTGCTTGGAGGCGGCGAGCAGGCCGTCCATCCACTGCTTGCTGGGCTGCTCCTCCAGCATGGCGCACGCCCACAGCATGTCTGTCATGCTGCTTGGGGGGAGGGAGGGGGCAGGGGCGGGGAGCAGGGTGAGCGGGCAGAGGGTGGTTGGTGGCTTGCCGTTGTGAGCTGCCTCCCTCAAAAGGCTCCGCAACAGCGCGCGTGCAGCCTCAAGCAGCAGACACCCGCAACCCCGAGCGGCGCCTCGGCCCCCGCACCCGCCAGGCTCCAGCTCCGACAGCCGCTGCCCCGCCGCCTCGAAGAACGCCCGCATCCAGCCCGCCGCCGGCCGCCGCTGCAGCGCGGCCACACACCACACCATGCGCGCGAGCTGGGGCCCGCCGAGCTCCCCGAGGCCCACCGCGAGGGTGCGCGCCTCCCATGCGGACATCCATGCGGCCGAGGGGCGGTGGCCGAGGGCCACGAGGGCCCAGATCAGATCCACGAGGTTGCGGGGCGACATGAACGCCATGCGGTCCGCCGCGGCAGCCATGGCCGCGTCAAGGAAGCCCGCCGGCAGCGGCGCGCGCAGCCGGGCGAGCGCCGCCAGCGTCGCGACGAGCGGGCTGCACTTGCTGTCCCGCAGGCGCTCCCAGGCCGCGGCGACGCAGTCGGACAGCCACGCGGCGTCGGGCGCGGCGCGCATGGCGTGCACGCCGCCGAGCACGGCGGCCAGCATGGCGGGGGTGTAGCCGCGCATCGAGGCGCGCGTCGTGTCGAGCAGCGCGCCGGCGAGCGCCGGCACCGCCGCCGCGCCGCCGAGCGACGCGACGGCGAGCAGCAGCGGCGCGTGGTGCGCGGGCGTCGCGGACGGCAGGGCGCGCTCGGCGGCGGCGGCAAAGGCGGCCGACCAGGCGGGCGGCGCCGCAACGCGCAGGCGCGTCAGCACCCGCGCCGCATGGAGCAGCGTCTCCAGGTCTGCGCCGCCCTCGAGCTCGGCGGCCGAGGCGTCAGAAAACAACGCACCCAGCCACGGCCGCGGGTCCGCGGCGCGCGGCGCCGCGCCGTCAAACGCGCCGAGCGTCGCCGCGCCCCAGAGCGCCGCCGCCGTCTGCCGCAGTGAGAGCTCGCCGCTGCCGAGGCCGGGGGCCGCCGCTGCGACAAGCGCCAGCAGCTGCTGCCGCTCCGGCGGCCGGTTCATCAGGGCTGCTGCCCACAGCACCTGCGTCGCCTGCGGCGGCGACAGCGGCGGCGGGGCCGCTGCGCCGATCGCGCCGGGCGCGCCCTCGCCGCTGCACGCGGCGTAGGCTGCGGCCGCCCACGCGCGGCCGGCGGCGCTGATGGGCCGCACGCTGAGGCGGGCCATCGACTGAAGCATGGCAACGCCCTCCAGCGCGCCGCCGCGCCGCACCGCGGCGCGCGCGAGCAGGGGCGCGCTGCGCTCGAAAAAGGCCGACACCCAGGCGGCAGGCGGCCGGTAGGACAGCGAAGCCAGCGCCTGCCACGCCACCGCGAGCGCCGAGAGCCAATCTGCTTCGTCGCCTGCTGCTGCCGCCTCGGGCCTGCTGCTGCTGCTGCTGCTGCTGCTGCCACGGCTGCGGGTGAGGGGCGGGAGCACCGCGCCCAGCAGGGCCGACAGCTGGCGGTCCTCTGGCGCCACCCCCGCCCCCGCAGCCGCGCGCAGCACGGCCGCGGCGTGGCCGGGCGCCCACCGGCCGCACTCCGCCTGCTGCGCCGCCGCTGCGAGGAACGTCACGCCCCAGCCCTCGGGCGGCGCCGCGGACCACGCCGCCAGCGAGGACAGCACCGACACAAAGTGCTGCGCCCGGAAGGCGTGCAGTCGCGCGGCGGCGGCGGCGGCGAACTCGTCGGCCCAAGCCGCGTCCGGCAGGGGGCGCGCCTCGGACAGCGCTGCGCCCAGGTCTGCCAGTTCAGAGGGGCTGAACTCGCACAGGCGCGGCCGCAGGTGCTCCAGGAACGAGGCGTGCCAGCGCTCGGCCGCGGCGGCGGCCGCATGCGCGTCCGCGGCGGTGTCCCTGCCGCCGCCCGCGAGCGCGGCGCGGGCGCTGCTGGCGCGCGCGGCCGCAACGTCGGCGAGCGCGCGCGGCCGGAGCTCGGGCAGCGCGCCGGCCAGCCGGTCGAGGCAGCGGCCGAGCGACAGCGGCCCCCGCCCCTCGCCGCGCCAGCCCAGCGCGACCAGGCCCCACAGCGCGCTGGCCAGCGCGGGGCCGGTCAGCTCCTGCAGGCGCGCCGCGACGGCGCGCTCCGCCGCGGAGCGGAACGCGGGGCCAGGGGACGCGCCCGTTACGCTGACGGCCCAAACCACGTTTGCGAGGTAGTCCGGCTTGAAGCCCTCCAGCTGCCCCACTGCGGTGCCCGCCAGCGCCGACAGCCACGCGGCTGCCTGCTGAGGCTGCTGCTCCTGCTGCTGTACCTGCTCCTGCTGCTGCTGCTGCTGCTGCTGCTCCGTCTGCTGCTGCTCCTGCTCCTGATCTTCCTGCCGCTGCCGCTGCTGCTCCCGCGCCAGGCAGCGCGCGCCGGGGCCCTCGAGGGTGGCGTACGCCCACAGAAGGTTGGCGAGCCCCTGCTGGGTGAAGTCCCCCGAGCAGCGGCGCGCGGCGTAGCCAAACGCTGCCCACCAGCCCGCCGCCGGCCGCAGCCGCAGCATGGCCAGCGCCCACGCCGTGTTGCTCAGGCCCTGAGCGTTGAACGCGCCCAGGCGCGCGGCGACGGCGTTGAGCGCCGCGCCCGACCAGCCGGGCGGCGGGCGGGCGCGCAGCGCGGCGAGCGCCCACAGCGTGCTCGACAGCTCCTGCGGCGCAAAGGCGGGCAGCTGCGGGCGGCTGGCCGAGTAGAACGCGTCCAGCCACTCCGGGGACGGCCGCCACCCCAGCGTCGCCATCGCCCAGAGCGTGTTGCTGAAGCCCTGCGGCGCGGTGCCGAGGGGCAGCAGCGCTGCCGCGCGCTCCTCGAATGCACCGAGCCAGTGCGCGGGCGGCCGCAGGCCGAGCACGGCCACCGCCCACAGCACGCTCGACACGTGGCGGCCCTGCATGCGCGGCAGCAGCCGGGCCGCCAGCTGGAGCATGTCTGACAGAAAGTCGGCGGGCAGCTGCCGCGCGATCTGCTGATCCGGGCCCTCGGCCCGCCGCTGCTGCTGGTGGCGCTGCTGCTGCGGCTGCTGCTCCGCCGCAGCAAACTCCAGCGCGACCACCTGCCGCTTGCTCGCCGCGGCGGTGTAGCCGCCGAGCCGGCGCCCGCGCTGACCGGCGCCGCCGGCGCTCGCCGCGCGCGCGGGGCGCGCGGGGGCGTCGCGGGCCGCTATCTGGAGGTGCGCCAGCCGCACCAGCGCCGCGCTGACGTGGATCTGGTCCAGGGAGCTCCAGTTGGCCTCGACCAGGCCGCGGAGGGCCTGCGCATCCGCCGCGCCGCGCAGCTGGCTCGTCAGCATGCGGGCGCCCGCGGTCGCGGCGCGCTCGGCTTCGGCGGCGTCGGCGGCTGGGCGGCTGGTGCTGGCGGCTGCGTGGCTGCCCACCCGCTCGGCGAGCGCGGCGGCAGCCGCAGTTTGGTCGTGCGCAGCCGCGACCGACGGCGCGGCCGCCTGCACCCGCTGCTGCGCCTGCGTCTGCTGCAGCTGCTGCAGTTGCTGCGCCTGCTGCTGCGCCTGCGCCTGCTGCTGGGCCTGCCGCCGCTGCTGCACCACCGGCGCCGGCACCGCGGGCGGCGCGAGCCCGGGGCCCCACAGGCTCACGCCTATGCCGGCGCGGATGGCGTCTTCAACCGCCTGCCGGATCTGGCTGCTGATGCCGCCGTGCTGCTGGTGGTGCGCGCCGCCGGCCGCCTGGGACTCGTCGAGGCGGTCCGACAGGCCGTCGGGCGACTGCGGGTGGAGGGGCGCAGCCGCCGCGGCGGAAGCCGCGCGGGCCACGCCGCCGCTGGCGTGCCCCGCCCGCGCGCCACGCGGGGCGGCGGGCTGCGGCGGCGGCCGCCGCTGGCGACGCAGCAGCAGCGCCGGACGGGCCGGCCCGCCCGGGCGCAGCCTCATCAAGGGCGGCCGGTGCTTCAGCAGCATCCCGGAGGCCTGCCGGGAGCGGTCGGGGGCCAGGCAGCGCTCAGGAACGAGATCACCGGCGGGTCGCGACCTCGACGCATCCAGGAGGCAACGGCGCACCTCCCGCGGGTGGCCACCTTGCAGCACGCATCGCCCCCGGCCCGCCCGACACGCCCATTGGCCGTTCCCGCACCTGGCCGCCGCTGGGCCGGTCCTCGACAAAGGGCCGCGCCCGCGTCAGGGCCCGCTGCCCTCGCCCGCACGCGCCAGGTTTGGAGACTTATCCAGAGGTGCGGACTAGCCGCAAGGTGGGCCTGACAGGCTCCCTCGCCGGCGGCTCCCCCCCGCGACCTGGGCTGATCTGGTGGTGAGCTCCAAGCCGTTTCGTCTATCGGCCGGGGGTGTTTAAACGATGCCACGATTCTTGACAACCCAACATTGAACCGAGAGACTGGTTGGAACCGGAAGTGGCGCACCTGGCCCCCCCCCGCGCCTCCCCCCCGCGGGACGAGCCTCCGCGGCTATGGGTGAGGCGGCTGGGGATCGTGGGCTCGCGATCAGCGGCGTCTCCCACAGCCACGGGCCCAGTGGGGTCCTCCGCGGCGCGCACCGCGCAGCACACACCGCGCCGCGCGCGCTGCGCGGCCAGGCCGGCGCCGAACCGCGCGGCCCTCAGCGCCCCGCCCCGCCGCCCCCGACGCAGCCCCCAAGCCCAGGGCCGCCCCGCCCAGCCTCTGGCTGGCGGCCAACCCCAGCAAGCGCTGGGCGGAGGTGTTTTTCCTGGCGTACAGCCCGTTTTGGATCATCTGGGCGCTGTGCGTGCTGGTGCCCTTCCAACTCTACGAGGTGGGCTGGCCGTGCTGAGGGCCGGCCCCCGGGCCTGTCTTTGATGCTCAGCTCTGCAATGAACGCACCGGCTGGTCGCAAAGCGCGGCGGCGGGCGCACGCGTGCTCGGCACTGCGCCGAGAATTGCCCACGCGCGCTGCCGCGCCCTCCCGCTGCTCCGCCCGTTCGCCCCCCAACCGGAAAGGCCCCTCGGACCCCACCTGCCCCCGCTAACGAAGGGCACGGCCGCCCCCAATCCCCCTCTCCCCCCAGTACCTGGACGAGTGGGGATACCTGCTGGTTGGCCTGGCCGCCGCGCTGCCCTGCTTCCTGCTGCCGCCGCTGCTGCCAAACAAGGTCTGCCGCCGCACACCCCTCATGCGGCTGTTGCCTTTCTTTTGCGCGTAAAGGTTGTGTGCACGCGCGCGTGCGTGTCTGTGCGCATGTGCGCATGCGCGCGTGTGTGTGTGCGCACGCCCCCTGCTGCCCTACGAGTCACCATCCGGCCTAATTAGCCGCCACACCGTTGTCGCCGTCATGCGCCGAACGTCATCCCCGCCCCCCCTCCACAGGCCGATGCCGGCAAGCCCTGGCACGAGCGTTTCTGGGTCAAGGTGCGCAGCGAACGGGGCGGAAAACGCGGCGCGCACATCCCTGGGCGCAGCTGCACCACGGGCCAGGTGCCGGCGATGCAGCCAGGCGTGCTGGCGCACGCAGCGGATCCCACCTTCCCAAAGCCCCCCACCCCAACTCCGGTCTCCCTCCCAAAACATCGCCTGCGCCGGTGCCAGGCCAACGTGTGGATAGCCATCTTCAGCTTCATCGGCAATTACTACTGGACCCACTACTTCTTCAACCTCCTGGGCGCGGCCTACACCATGCCCAGCTTCAAACTCAACCAGGTCAGAATGGTCGGGAGGGGGGGCGCGATGGGGCGGGGGGCTTGCGCCAGCGCAACGCTGGGCGCGCTTTGGGTGGGAGGTGGGAGCGGGTCAAACGCGGCCGCAAACTACTTTGCCCACAGCCCCTGCCACCCTCCCCGCGCACTCTCCTGACACAGCCCCTGCCACCCTCCCGCCTGGTCCGTGTGCTGGCCGGCCCTGCCCCTGTCCCCGCCCCCGCTCGGCCCCATCCACCGCCACCAACCCCAACCCCACCCACAACCCCGCCCACAACCGCCGCCAACCGCAACCGCCCCCATCCGCAGGTTCCCATTACCATGTACCTCATGACTCAGGCCTACTTCTGCTTCTATCACGCACTCTCAAACGTGCTGCTGCGGAGGGTGCGTTTGCGCGCGTGCGTGCTTGCGGCGGCGTGCGCATGTGCGTGCGTGCCTTTGCATACATATGTGGTGGGCGCGCTTGTTTTGGCCCCGCGCGCGCCACCTTGCAGACTTGTGCAATAGAGGGAGGGAAGCCCCCTGCTTGCAACACACTTGCGCTTCGTTGCGCCTCCGGAACACGGCACCGCGCCCGGCAGCACGCCCCTCGTGCACAACGCACCGCACCGCGCCCCAACGCGCGCCCGCAGGTTGAGACGCACCTCGCGGGCTCGCCCCTCGCGGTGCGCAAGCTGGCGCGCGCCCTGGCGGTGTTCCTCCTGTCCTATGCCACCGCCTACATGGAGACCCTCACCATCTCACACGTGAGCAGGGGGGGGTAAAAGAGGCCCTGCCGGGCTGGAGGCGCTTTGGGAGGCTCGCCCTCCGCAACCCGGCCCCCTGCTCGCACCTCCCGGCTCCAAAAGCCTGGTCGTTTCAACCGCCAAGCACGCATCCACGGCCAGCTGCGCAACTGCCACTGCCCCCGGTCCCCATCTTCCCACGCAGTTCCCATATTACACGTTTGTTGACCGCTCCAAGATGTACAGGTGAGTGCTGCAAATTGCGGAGAATTGACCCGCTGGGAATCCCCCAAGGCTTGAGGGATTCAGGCAGCCCCCTGCCTGCCTGCATGCCTGCCTGTCCCGGCGCGCCTTGCGCCGCGGGGCAGCTTCCGCGGGCGCAAGGCGTGCTCGCACAACTTAACCCCCGTCGCCCCCAAACCTGACCGCCCCGCCCGCAGCGTCGGCTCCCTTTTCTACGCCATTTACTTTTTCGTGTCCTTCCCAATGTTCATCCGCATCGATGAGGAGCCGGGCGGCAAGAAATGGACGCTGGCGCAGGCGAGGGGGCTTGGCAACCGCTTGGCAGGGGTTTTGCCTGCTGGGGCCCCGGGGCCAGACACAGCCACCGGCGCGCTGCAATTTGCGCGGCCTGCAGCGTGCGCGCGCGCGCGAGGGCTCACAAGGGCGCACGCGCTCCCCCCAAAACGGGCAGGTTGCGCTCGACGCCCTCGCCGCCGGCATGCTGGTGACCATCCTCCTCGACACCTGGCGCATCACGTTTGGGGGCATTGTCGACGACCCGAAGAGCCAGGCGGGGCTGACGTGGGCAGCTTGAAGGGGGCTGCATGCCCGTAAGCAGTAGTGGGCCGGCGGCCGCAGACGCCTGCCGGTGTGCGCGGTCGAGGCTGGGCGGGCCTGTAAAACGCAGCGCTGCACTGGCTGGCCAAGTGGTGGCCGCTGGGGATCCCTGGGGAGGGGGGAATGTGTGCGCCTGACCAGTCGTGTGCGGTGGCGGCCCAAAAGTTTGCCCCGTTCCCTGGGTTTGGCCCCTGCCCGCACGCCGCCCGCACACGGCAGCCCTGATTACCCTGACCTTGACCCTTAACAGGACGTATGGTGCAACCCGTGAACCCCCAAGAGCGCAAGTGAACGTTCTCGAAGCACGTTCCGTCGCACGTTCACCAACAAACACAGCTGCAACTCGTCACCCTCCCGCGCGCCTGCCTGGCCAGGCCCTGTCGCCTGCAACGGAATTCTGAAGGATTATGAGCTTTGATTTGGCGGTGGCTGCGAGCTCAGCGTCCATGCGTCTCAGCAGCACTTCTCGGCGGCACCCACGACTGCCGTCGCCCGTGCCCGTCAACGCGGCGGCGCGGTTGATTCGGCATGAGGTGACAGGCATCCCAGCGCGCCGCGCGGGCGCCCCGCCAGCGTAAAATAGCCCTTGAAGCGTTCCTGGTCGAACACGCGCCGCTCTGGGCTGCCAGGCCGCCCCCCGCGGCCTTACTCAACGGTAGAAGACCGCGCCATAAGCCCCGCCCCCGCCGTCATCGCCCAAATCCCCTTGGCAGCGACGTGCCCAGATAGAGCTCGACTTCTCCCCACCACCACAAGGGCGCTTGCAGCCTGGGAGCTGCGCCGGGGCGTCGAGCCCATTACAGAAGAGCCACAGGAACTTGCACCCTCGCGGCCGCTGGCCGGCGCTGAACCCTCCATTCCGGGCCTCCTCTCCAGCATTTAGGGCGTGAGGGCGCCGGGGCCGCTGCCGTCGTTCAGCACGCGGCCTTATTCACAGGGCGCCCCTTCCATGAGCTGAGGCCGGAGGGGCTCGCCCTCGGAGCGGAGCATCCGCAAGTCGGCATGGAGGAGGCCTCGCTGTCAGGAGCTGGCGCGGCGGGGCTGTCCCTGCTCGCCGCGTTGACGCGTCATTCCGCGCCGGCGGGGTTCGACGCGCTGTCAGCCGATACCCTCGCGCAGCGGCTCGTCGCCGCCGTCGCCGGCGCGCCGGCGCAGCAGGTTGCAGCCGCGCACGCAGCCGTCGCGCCGCGGGCGGCGGCGCTGGCGGGCGGGCAGCCCACCGAGGAGCTGCTGCGCGTGCTGCACCTCCTGCAGCAGCAGCAGCAGCAGCAGCAGCGCCCACAGGCGCTGCAGCAGCAGCAGCAGCAGCAGCAGCCGCCGCCGCAGCAGCAGCAGCAGCAGCCCGCCGCGCCCCCTCCAGGCGCCATGCCGCTCGCCCTGCCGTGGCAGCAGGGGCCGGCCCGCGGCGCGGGGCTCGCGCAGCTGCTGTCGCCAGAGCAGCTGGACGCGCTCGCTGCGGCAGGCCAGCAGTCCGCCGCGCTCGCATCCGCGCTCGCGATGCCCACGGCGCTGCCCCTCCCGATGCAAGGCCAGCCGCCGCCGGGCGCGCCGCCCGACGCGGGCACGGCGCTGCTGGCGCGCGCGCTGCTGCAGCAGCACGCCGCCGCGCACGTGGCCGCGCAGCAGCAGGCCGCGGCGCAGCAGCAGGCGCAGCTGATGTTCCTGCAGCAGCAGCTACAGCTGGAGGCAGCCGGCGGGCTGGCCCAACTCGCTGCGGCGGCGGCGGTGCCGCGGATCAGCGGCGCCGGCCACCAGAGTTCCGGCGGGGTGAGACTGCTAGGGTTGAGGGGGCTTCACTTTGGGGGGCTGCGGCTGCGGCAGCACGCCTCATTCACTGGCGCCCCGCGCATGCATGTGGCCGGCTGCGGCCTGGGCGTTGCATCCCTCACAACTCTCCATCTCCCCCGACCCACACCCGCAGGACACGGACGACCCCAGCAACGGCGAAGACTTTAGCGGCGGCGCCCACGCCCGCGGCCGCGGCAGGGGCCGCGGCGGGGCCCGCGCGCCCAGCAGCGGCGGCGGCGCGTCCCCGCCCGGCGCCAGCGGCGGCGTGCCCTCCAAGACGATCGCCGTTCGCGAGAAGAACCGCGCGGCGCAGCGCAGGTGGGCGGCGCGCAGCGGCGTGACCGGGCCGCGCCCGCGCGCCGGGCGCCGCGCCGGCTTGCCCGCCCGCCGGTGCAGCAGGCCGCGTCCCCCCCACCTCCCCGGTTGCGCCCACGGCCTGACCCCACCCCTGGGGCAGCCCCTCCCAAGCCCGCCGCGCAGCTCGGGCTGGCTCCCAACCCCAGCCCACCCGACGACCGGAACCCCCCAAACACACCCCCTGTCCTCCCCCCAGGTTCCGCGAGCGCCAGCGCATCTACCTGACTAACCTCCAGGCCGAGCTCGAGTCGCTGCGCCGCGAGGTGGTGGAGCAGCGGGAGCAGATCACCCTGCTCAAGCACACCAACGCGCAGCTCATAGCGGCCGCGGGCTTCAGCGACGTCGGCCCCGGCGCGGTTGCGGCCGCGGGGCACGCCGCCGAGTCGGCGGCGGCCATCGCGTCGGCGGCGGCTGCGGCCGCGGCGGCGGCGGCGGCGGCCATGAGTGGCGGCGGCGCCGCCCCAGCCGACGGCGCCGCTCAAAACGGCGTTGGCGGCGAGGGGGACGTGCCTCCCGACGCTGCGCTGGACCTTTTGGCTCTTCGCGCCACCGTGAAAATGGACACCTCGGCCTGAAAACCCCCACGGCACCATTACCCAAACGCATGCGACCAACCCATCCGGCGCGCGGCCCAGCCGGCTGCGCCCACTCTTGAGTGGTCCTGAACTGTCTTCCCGCTGGGCAGCGCGCATTGCGCTCGGCGCGGCGGCGGCCTGCGGTGACGCGGCCGTCGCTTGCGCCCGCGCCCCCCCCCCCTTTCAATCCACGCTTCGCGCAAGTCGGGTCCAGCTCGTTCGCCCATGGCTTTGTACGTTTGCTGCTAACGCACGCAACGTTTACTCGGCGGCTCCTCGCGTTTTTAAGGCACTTGCGCCGGATGTGATGCCATGCGGCTCCCTCGGCACCACTCCCAACCGGCTGCATCTTCTCTTGCTGCTGCTTCTCTAAAGAGTTCCCCCTCTCCCCTCTGGCCACCTGCTTGCCGGGCGAGCCCCTCTTCTGCTAGCTCACTCCCACCCCCGCCCAAAGAGGGGGACCGCGTATGCTTTGCACACTCTCACTGTGGCAGGGTCCCGCACCCGTCAGCACCATTCCCAACCGGCTGCGATTTCGCTTGCTGCGCGCTGCTCAAGAGTACCCCTCTCCCCGGGGCCACCTGCTTGCAGGGGTAGCCCCTCTCTGCTAGCTCACTCCCACTCCCCAAAAGAGGGGTCCACGTATGCTTTACAGACTCATGCCTAACCGTCCATCCGTCTCTTTTCTTTTCAAAGGTTCCTCAGCTTTCCAAATGCCCGACACCGGCCCGACGCCACCTGTGCCACGTGCCATGGCGGCGGGCCCGGGGAGACCACGCCTCTCCTCTGTTCAAACTGCTCCGTTTCTGCAACGCACCAGGTGGCGCTGACCGGGCGGCCCGGCAGCACCAGGTGTGTTTGCGGGACGATGTGGGTGGGGGGCCGGCGTTTGAAGGATGTGGTGTACTAGTAATGTGCATACAATCAGTCAGGCGTACGATGCGCAAAGACTTGCGATCGCCGTCGAGCAGCGCGCACCAGCCGTCGAGCGGCGGCGCGCCGCCGAGCAGCCAGCCAGTGCCGTCCCGCCGTACACACCGCCAAAGACGCGCCCAGAGGAGGCCGCGGGGGGCTGAAGCGGGGGATGGGAGGCGTTAGCAAGCGAGGACGACCGCGCTTTGGCAAGCGAAGACGACCGATGGCAGACGCGGCCAGGAGCCAGGCCTGCCCAGGCAGAGCGTGGCCGGCAGAACACCGGGCGCGGCGGGCAGGCGCCCTGCACGCGGGGCCGACTGGAAGCGACCGCGGTGCGATGCGAGGTCGCACAACTCGTTTTATCTTTTTGGCAGGAACCTAGTGTGCGGAGGCGCCAGGCGCTGCGTAATCCCCGCCAGATCGCCCCGCCCGAGTCGCTGCAAGCAGGTGTGCGGCCCGGCCAAAGGCCACCCGGGTGCACGGCGCCTCCGTTTCAGCCACAGCGCGCAGGCGCCCGGCTGACGCGGGCAACCTGGGCCTCGCAAGCGCGCGGCCTCTTCCCGACGCGGCAACGCACGCGCACCGCGCCCCAAAATCACGTTGCAGTCGCACTGAGACAAGACGCCGGGAGCAGCAGGGCCGCGGCGTGCCGCGCTGGCGGAGCCACCGACATGGAGGAGGCCGCTGCCGCGGCAGCGGCGGCCGCGGCCGGGGCCGCACGGCCGTGGCGGGGCGGCGATTTGAGCGGGGTCTCGCCGCCGCCCCGCTCGCCCGCTCCCATGACGCACGGCACGCTGTCGCCACCGCTGCCGTCGGCGACGCGGCAGCAGCACCCCTTTGCCGCTGCCGGCGGCGGCGACGCCGGCCTGCAGCCCAAGCTCCGGGCCCGCAACCCGAGGCACAGCGCCCCCGGTGGGCTGGAGCTGGACGCGCCCTACAGCTTCCAGGCGGCGACCCCCACTGGCGGCCTCAGCGGCGGCGGGCTTGGCGGCTTTGCGGGCGGCGGCAGCTTCATGGGCGGCGGCAGCTTCACAGGCGGCAGCGGCGACAGTGCCGGCTTGGGCCGGCCGCCGCTTGGCCTGGGCTGGGGCGCGCAGCAGCAGCCCAACAGCAGCGGTGGCGGCAGCGGCGGCGGCAGCCTGGCGGGCGGCTTTGGCGGCCTGGAGGGCGCGCCGCTCGCTCCGCCTGCGCCGCTGCCAGCGGCGCGCGGCAGGCACTACAACGGCAATGGCGGCGCCCTGCCCCCAAGCATGGGCCACCTCAGCCCCGACCTCGGGGGCACCCCGTTCTCGCCCGTGCTGGGCTCGCCGCTGTTTCAGGGCCTGCGGCCGCGCGGCTTCAGCGTGGATGGCGCAGGCCTCGTGGGCCTGCAGCCACCGCTGCGGCAGCAGCCGCAGCCGCACCCGCAGCAGCACCAGGCAGACCACAAGCAGCACCCGTTTGGCGGCGGCCTGGGCGCCAGCTACCTCCAGCCATTTGGCGGCGGCGACGGCGCGCTGCCGCCGCAGCGCCGCATTTCGGCGCCGTCGGCCGTGCAGCAGAGCTTTGACGCTGACGTGGCGGCGGCGCTGCGCAGCGGGCGCCCTGATCAGGGGGCGGGCCTGGGCTTTGGCTCCAGGCCGCAAAGCCAGCCACAGCAGCAGCAGCAACAGCAGCAGCAGGAGGAGGAGCTGCTGGCGGCAATGGGCGGCCTGCTGCTCGGGCCCTCGACAGCCGCGCCGCCGCAGGGGGCCCCTGCGAACGAGGCCGAGTGGCGCGCGGCCACCGCCGTCGCGATGCACGCGCAGGCGGCGGAGCAGCGGGCGCTGGCAGATGCGGTGGCCGCTTACGCGCAGGTGCAGGCCGCCGCGCAGGTGCAGGCCATGCAGCATGCAATGCTGGAGCAGCGCGCGGCCTACGAAGCCGCACTGGCCGTGCTGCAGCAGCAGCAGCAACAGCAGCAGCTGCTCGGCACCCAGGCCGGCGCATGGGCGGCGCTGGCGGCGGCCAAGCAGGCGCAGGGGGACGTGCGGGGCCTCGGCGGCTTCGATTTTGGCGCCGCAGGCAACAGCAAGCTGCTGGGCGCCCTCGGCCTCGCCGGCGGCGGCGCCGCGAGCGGCGCACCGAGCAGCAGCGGCAGCGGCACCGGCAGCCGGCGGACGAGCCGCCAGGGCGACGCCGCCGCCGCGCGCGACACGCGGCGCTCGCTGGACCGCGGCGCCGGCGCCGCGGCGGACGCGCAGCAGCGGTCCCAGCAGCAGCGTCAGCGGGAGGAGGCGCCCGACTACCGGCGCGTGTTCATTGGCAACCTCGGGTGGTGGGTGGACGAGGAGCTGCTGAGGCAGAGCTTCGAGCGGTTTGGCACCATCATCGACGTGCAGGTGGGGCGGCGGGGGCGGGGGCTAGGGTTCACGCGACGCGATGCGCCTGGTTGACCGGCGCCGCCCCGCGTGCTTTTTATGCCTGAGGCTGTGCCTTGGCGGCCATTTGGGGGCCGCTCCCGACACCCCCCGGCCAGGAGCGAATGAGACAGCGGCCGACGCATAAGCGCATCAGCGCTCGCGGCCACGCGCGCCGAGGCTGACGCATGCATCCAATGCACGCCCCCCCTCCCTCGCAGATCCTTTGGAACACCAAGCTGCGCGCCAAGGGCAAAAAAGTCAACCGCGAGTTTGCTTTCCTTTCCTTCTCGTCCCCCGAAGAGGCGGCGACCGCGATACGCTGGATGCACGGCGCCGCCATCGAGGGCCTTTCGAAGGACGGCGACGGCCTGACGGTGCAGCTGGAGGCGCAGGGCAGCGGCAAGCCGGCCGCCTCGGCCGCGCACGCCGCCGCGGCGCTGCTGCCCGCGCTGCAGCTGCAGGCGCTGCAGCAGCAGCACGTGCAGGCGGTGCAGGGGCTAAGCATGTCCGGCGCGCTGCCGGCGCCGGGCACGCCCCTCGGCGCGCTCACGCAGCCGCAGCAGCTGGGCGGCCCGGGCGGCGGCGGCGGCGCCGGCGCCGGCGCGGCGCCGGGGCCGCTGCAGCAGGCCGCGATGGCGACGGCGGCGCAGCAGCTGCTCGCCGCGGCCGCCGCGGCCGCCGGGCCGCCGCCGCCGCTCGCCTGAGCGTGCCTCGCCCCTTCGCCTCCCAACCTGCCTCCTCCCCGCGCGCCTGCGCTTGCACCAGCCCCGCGGCTGCCTCACTCTCTTGTCAGTCATTTTCAATTTGACATAAGGCCCCAACAGGCGCAGACGCGCGCGCCTGCAGCGCGCGGCAGATGCCGCCTCTTTCCCCCTCTGGGCCCGCGCCCACCCGGCGGCCACCTATGGCCGCCGCATGCACGCGCCGGCGCGCGGCAGGGCCAGCCCCTGCAAACCGCGCGCGCGGCCGCGCAATGCGCAGAGCCGCAACCCCTCGGTCCCGGCCCCAAGCGGCTCTGAATGCCCTTTGCCACCACGCGCCTGTGCGCACAGAGGCATTAACCCCCGCCATCCCGCGGCGCGATCGCGGCGGCGCGCCGCGCGCCGCCGCTCGGCGGAGGTGCCGCCGCCGCCGCCGGCAGCGGTGCCGGCCCAGCGGCCGCGGCTCCCTTCCCCCGACCCGCTCTGTCCATGCGCCGTCGCCACCGCCTCGGCTCCCTTGTGGGGCGGGCGCCCCGCGCGCGCGCGCCCTCTGCTTGCGCGCGAGCGCCCAGGCTCCCGACTCTGCGAATTGCCCCGCGCGGGCGGGCGGGCGGGCGGGCGGGCTGGTGTGCCTTCCCTGACGCGCGCGCGCACGACCAAGCCTCGGCGGCCTTGCGCCGTTCGCACGCGCGCGCCTGCGTGCGGCAGGGGCGCGCCGCCTCGCACCCCAGCCCGCCCCCGTGCCGTTTGTGCGCGTGAAGAAGCCAGCCATGGGCCGTGGCGCTGACCGCCCACGCCACCCTTTTGCTATTCCCTTGACTAGCCGCCACCGCCGCCTTGCTTTATGCCGCCGCCGCAACCCCCCTCGGCCGCCTTGCTTTTGCCAACGCCCCCAACACACATCTATTGTGCCGCAGCGGCGCCCCGCCCACGTGCGGCGCCCGCGCCCTGGCCCCCTGCCTTGCCCACCCGGCCACGAAACCGGCCGGCCGCACGTGATGCGCCCAAAGGCCCCCCATCAGGCTGCACCCTGCACCGCACATTGGCGCCGACCCCCAGCCCACCTAAACCCAAGTGGTCCCCCCACGCACACGCACCCCGCCGTTTGGCCCCCAAACTCCCTGCGCGGCCAGGCGCACGCCAAGCACCGCCCGCCAGTTGCAGCGCGGCGCGAACGGCGCCGCCCCAACCCCCCCCGAACCGGCCGCGGCGGTCCCACCGCGCATTCGCGCACGTGTGTGTGTGTGTGTGTGTTTGTGAGTATTTTGCCTTTGGTTTGAGCAGCAGCAAGGAGCGCAAGGGCCTGCTGCCCGTCCGCCGGCCTCGCCGCACCTGTCCCCTTGAACAACCGGCCGCGTGACGGTTTCGGGCTTTCGGCTCCTCCCCCCCCCCCTCTCTCGGGCTTCGGCGGCCCGGCTGGTAGAGCCAGGCAATGCCCCGTCGGCTGGCCAGCGCGCCCTGTGGTGGCCGGCCGCCGCCGCCATCGCGCGCGCGCCCGTGCGCGCTAGAGCACCCGAAACGCGCAACACGCACTGCCCTAGAGACGCGGCCGCGGCCGCGGCATTGGTGAGTGTGCCCCCTGCGGCGCAACGCCCCCTTCCCTCCCCTTGCCTGCACCTAGGGCTTGGCAGCCGGCCGTCTGGCTGGACCCACCTGTAAAGGCTGCATGCACGGCGCGAGGTTGCACCGTTGGCGACAGCGCCCGGGGGGAGGCGGCGGCGGCGGCGGACTGCAGGTGCAGGAGGGTGACCGCGGCGGCTGCGCCTGCGGCCAGAGGGCAGGTGCGGCGCCCTCACCCTCCGCGCCCAGCTCTCTTGCGTAGTTCTCGCTGTAGATCCCGCCTGCCCGCGCTTCTGAACTCGACACGAGGATCCCTGAGGGCGCGGGGCCGAGACGCGGCAATGGAGGTCTCTCGCCCCGCGGCGGATTTCAACGAGCTCGTTACGGCAAGTCGCAAGGTCCGGGGCTGCCCGCGCGCGCGCGCCGGGGTCGCGTGCTGCGCGCGCCGCGCGCACCCTCGGCCGCGCCGCATCGCGTCACCCTCGGCCGCGCCTCAACTCGGCCCGATCACCCCCCAAAACCATCAGCAGGAGGATCAGATCGTGCTGCCGGAGGAGATGCTCAGCGGTGGGCGTCCCCCGGCGGCAGGGGGGCCGCGCGGGACGGGCGCCCCCGCGGGGCCGGCCGCCGCGCCGGCCAAGACGCCCCCCGCCGCCATCGCCGCCGCCGAGCGCGCCGCGGCGGCGGCCGCGGCGCGGCGCGCCGAAGCCGGGGCGGCCGCGGCGTCGGCTGCGCGCGGTGGGGAGGAGGAGGAGGAAGAGGGGCAGTGGCCGCTGCGGCCGCCGCAGCGCCCCGCCGGCGCCATCCCTCGCGCCACCGACGCCGTCGTCTCCGCGCTGCGGCCGGGAACTGTGGGCCGCATCGTCGGCGTGCTCGGGCCCGGCCTCACCAGCCGCATCGTCAAGGCTCTGGGCGAGTGACTAACGGGCCCGATCGCCCCGCCGACTTTGGCTTTAGTAAAGGCCGCCCGCCCGCTCCGGCCCAGGGCGTCCGTCAGTCGGACGCGCCGGCCCTGGGCCCGCGCGCGCCGCTGCCTCGGACGGACCGAGCCGTGCTCGCCAGCCAATCAGATAGACTTATGCAAATGCACGTTGTGATGCACGAATGAACGCCCCCCCCCCAGCAATATTCAAATCCACAACCCGCCCCGTGCAGGCATGGAGACGACCGCCGACACCGCGGCTGAGCTGGGGCCCGACAAGACGCGCCCCCTGGTGGAGGTGAGTAAGGACGGAGCGAGGCACTCACCCGCCGCAAACTGAAGCCCTCCGTGGCCCACCTTTCACGGCTTTGCAGTCCACTTTGAAGGGCGCGCCAGAAGGCGGCCTGCGCTGCCTGACCGGCGCGCGACCGCGGGCATTGCCGCGCACGCGACTTATTGCCGTGCAAGCAATAGCCTAGCTGGCGGCCGCCACGCCAGCCCCGCCCGGGCCCAGCCCCAGCCCCCGCCTCCGCGCCCGCCCCCGCGCCCGCCCCCGCGCCCGCCCCCGCACGCAGGGCCTGACCCCCGAGAAGACCGCCGACCTGGCGGCGCGGCTGGGCGGCCACGACACGGCGAAGCTGGTGCGGTTGGGGTTTTGGGGAGGTCTGGCCTGGGTTGCGGTGTGCCGGCGCGCTGCCGCCGCAGCTTCTTACACTGCCTGGCATACAGCTGTGCTGCAAGCAAATGGGTCAAAGTCAAACCCCGCCCCCCCCCCCAAAAAAACGCTCAGGTTGCCGACATGGGGCCGGGGGTGACGTCCGACACGGTCGAGGGCTTGGGGGCGCCGCTGACCGCAGACATTGTGGCGGTGAGGGGGGGCGCTGCCCAGGCGCACTGGCGGGCGATGTCTCAGTTTCTTTGACTGCTCATCATCAGCTCGCTTCCCGCTGCTTTGGCCGGCCAGCGGGTGGTTGCCTCAGCACTGGGAGGCGGCAGGTTTGCGCGCGGCGGCACGATCGCCGGTGGTGTGGGGGCCGACGCTGCCGCCGCCAATGCGCCGCCCCCTCAAACCCCAAACCTCGACTGGATTGGAACCCCGCCATCAGAGCCTCGGCCCCGACACCGTGGAGGAGATTGTCGGGGCCCTGGGCCCTCAGTTCACGGGTCGGTGGGGCCTCTGCAATCAGTTTTTGCTGCGCCCAGCCGCCTGCCTGCGCGGCAGCCGCGGGTGCGTTTTCTGCGTTGACCGTGCCATGACTGTCGGGCTTCAGAGCCTCCTGTTGATGACTGACCGCCGCGGCTGTCGATTGCTGACAGCACTTTGTGCAAACCGCCCCGCTCCCTCCCCTAAACCCCAACCCCAAGTCGAGCTGGTTCGGGAGTTTGGGCCGGTCTTCACTGCAGAGGTGAGTTAATGTTCAAAACAGGGCGCCGGCACCAATCGCGCGCCCGCGCCAGAGGGCGCACCGCGTGCCGCTTTGCGGCTGATCCGCGCGGCGCCGTGCAGGCCGCAGAAAGCTTCCGGCCTGCCGAGGCGCTGACCGCACGCTGCAATGGCACCAATCGATCCGCGGCGCCCCCTACTACCCCCGCCGCACCCAGCTCGTTGCCGCCTTTGGCGCGCCGATGACAAACGTGCTGGTCCGCCACTTTGGCGTGCGGCTGACGGGTGCGCGCGTTTGGCATCGGCCGGCGCTGCTTGGGGCCGCGCGCGCGGCCGGCAATGGAGCCGGGGGTGCGGGGCGTGCAGGGAGCGGACAGCCCTGAACAACTGGATGCTGAACAGTGAACTATCAGTGAACAACCATTCAACGGTTTGCAAAAGGGGTGGCAGCCCAGCCCTGCAAGCTGCAGGCTAAACCCGCTCCCACCCACATGGCACGCAACCAACGCCGCCGCAGCGGACATTGTGCGCGAGGCGGGGCCGGAGCTGACCGCAGACATCGTCAAAGCCGCGGGGCCGCGACTCACGGGTGCGGGCGCAATCCGACCAGGGGGGCTGTGACACATGACAGGGGGTTGCGGGCGGCGCGGGCCCCTCTCTGAGACTTGTGTTTTAAAGAGCCAGCCGACCCTCTGACGTTGGCCGGCAGGTCCCAGTACTAAACGCGCGCCGCCCCGTCCCGCCGCCGCCCGCCGCCGTGCAGCTGACCTGGTCGCCGCTTTCGACGGCCCCTTCACGGCAGAGCTCGTGGCCGCTTTCGGCGCGCCGCTGACGTGTGGGTGCTTTTCGCGCGATTTTTAAAGGCTTGGTTTGGGCTCGGCAGCGCGGGGCGGCGCCGACTGGCCAGCTGCACGGCGCGCCGGGCAGCCGCGCCGGCGCCTCCTTCAACCGACCGTGCACGCCCTTCCGCGCCCCAAACCGCCAGCCCGCGTCGTGGCGAGCCTGGGCGGCGCCGTCGCGGCGCAGCTCGTCGCGGCCCTCGGCTTCCCGCTGACTCGGCGCATCGTGGCGTCCACGGGGCCGGGGCGGACGTCAGAGCTGGTGCAGGCAATGGGGCCCGAGCTGACAGGTGGGGGCGGGCGAGGGGGCGGGCGTAGCTTTTGGGGTGTGCCGTGCACGCTGCGCGCCCGCGCCTTTGGATTGCGCCGCCTTGGCTTGCAGCATACTGCAGCGCGTCTGCCGTCGCACGGTGCGGCACGGCCGCACGAAGCCAACCACCACTGCACAGTGCACCCACCAGTGTGGGCGGAAACGCGCTGCGCACGCCACCACCCCGCCCCATCGTCTATCCCCGCCCCCGCAGCCTCCATCGTGCGCGAGCTGGGCCTCACCAGCACCGGCGGCCTGGTCCGCGCCTTTGGCGGGCCCATGACGGGCGGGCTGGTGGCGGCGCTGGGGCCGGAGGCGACGGCGGGCGTCGTTTCGGCTCTGGGGCCGCGGCAGACCGGTGCGGGCGGCGCTTGGTGAAGCTTTGACTGCGCTGCCGCAGGCTTGTGCTTTTTTTTGCGAAGCGGACTGAGGTTTTTCGGGCTGCCACTGCAGAGCATGTGGCTCCCTGGCGTTCCGCTCAGCGCCGCACAGCCCCCTGTCGAACCAGCACCCCCAAACCCCCTCCCCCCAAAACCCAAAACCCCGCCCCGGCCAGGCGAGCTCGCCGCCTTCGGCATCGAACCCGAGACCACCGCCGCCGTCGCGCTCGCCGCCGGCCCGCCGCGCGTCGCGGCGCTCGTCGGCGCGATGGGGCCCGGGGCGACGGCGGAGATCGTCCGAGGCATGGGCGCGGCTGCCACTGCTGATCTCGTTTCCGATCTGGGCGCGGCGGCCGCGGGCCGGCTCGTTTCTGAGATGGGCCCAGACCTGTCCGCGCGCGTCGTCGCCTCGATGCGCGTGCCGCTGACGTCCGAGGTTGCCGCGCGCCTCGGGCCGCGGGCGTCGGCGCGGGTCGTGAGGGCGGCGGGGGCGGCGGCGGTGGGGGGCATGCTGCGGCGGCTGGGCGCGGGCTATGTGGCGGCGCTCGTGCTGGCCCTCGGGTTTGGGCTGAACCTGCGGCTGGTGAGCGGGGGGGCTGGATTTCTTTCTGGGTTTGCCCTTACCTGGGCTTGGCAGCAAGGTGCTTTGGCGGGCTTTTGAGGTTTTTGGTCGTGTGCCACTGGCAGAAGCAGCGGCACCACCCAGCCCACCCCAATCGCCGCTCTCCCCGCCCCGCTCGCAGGCCGCCGCCCTCGGCCCCGCCACCCTGGCCGACCTCCTGGCTTCCATGGGCCCCGCCTACGTTTTCGCCCTCGCGGCCGAGCTGTCGGGGCGCATCCTCGGAGCCATCGCCGGCGGCGGCGGAGGAGGAGGAGAAGGAGGCTGGGGGAGCGATGATGAGGAGGGCGAGGAGGACGGGGAGGCGCGCAGCGGAGGGGCTGCCGGCGGCGAGGGCGGGCGCGGCGCGGCGGCGGCGGGGGCCGTGGGGGCGCGCGGCGCGGCGCGGGTGAAGGCGGATTAGGGGGCGCCGATCGCCCGCGCGCGGGTCGGTTTTGAGTGGGGCCTTGTTTGTTGGGGGGATGGCGGTTGGCGGGGTGGCGCGCGTGGAGCGGTGTGTTGCAATGGCATTTGCGGCGGCGGAGGCGGCCGCGCGTTGATCGATGAAAGGCTGCTTTCGAGGTATCAGGTGCACGCCAGCCGGGATTTGTAAACTGATCGGCGGCTGCCGCTTTGCTTTGTCAGCGTGTGCGGGACTGCCAGCACGGTGCTCCTGCCCCCGTCCCCCTGGCTGCCGAGTCCCCCCAGCCCCCATGCCTGGGCATCCACCCTGCCTTTCAAGGCGCCAAAGCTCGATTACTTTATTGCAGGGTTGGCCGGGGTGACTAAAGGGATTCGTGGCCGTCCGAGGCGGCGCCCCCCTCGCTCTCAGTCGCCTCGTCGTCGTCGGCCGCGCCCCTCCCCCCTCCCCTGCCCCTCCCCCTCCCGCGCCCCCGCCCCCGCCCGCGCCCGCCCGCGACCCGGCCGCCGCGGCTGCCTCGGCCGCGCCCCCGCCCGCGCCCGCGCCCGCTGCCGGGCGTCCCCCCCGCCCCGTCGCCGCCGCTGCCGGGCGGCAGCTGCCCGAGCGGCGTGGCCTCCCGGTCAAACGCCTCCGCCTCCGCTGCCAGCTTTCGCTTTTTAGATGCGCCGCCGCCGCCGCCGCCGCCCCTGCCGCCGCCCCTCTTCTTGCCCGCGCCGCCGCCGGCCCCGGCGCCGGCGGCGGCGGCGCCGCCGCCCTCACCGGCTGCTGCGGCTGCTGCCTCCTGGTCGTCCTCTTTGAACGACTGCCGCACCAGGGAAATGTACTCCTGGGGTTTTTGGCAGACGGCGGGACGTTTCATCTGTAAGTTCAACTCGAATTTGGCAGCACAATTAGGTCCCAACTCCCAAGTGCTTCATCAGGTCCGAGGCGCGCGCACCGCGCTGCAAACAAACACGACTCCACCTGTCCACCCGCGGTTGACCGCAGTCCACCACCCTCCCCCCCCGCCCCCACCTTTTTCTGCAGCAGCTCCCGGATGCGCGCCAGCTTGCGCGCGTTGCGGGGGTCGCGGCGCAGCACCTGCAGCAAATCCTCCAGCTTTGGTTTTTTTGGGGTGGGCGGGGGGGCAGTTGGGGTTTTGAAAAGGGGAAGGGCATTTCAGGGCGGCCTGGCGGGTCGGCGGTTTGCGGCGGTGTTTGCATTGCAGCGCTGCGCCTTGCTGGCGGCCGCCGCCTGGCCCGCCCACCTTGATAAGCGCCGCCTGCTTGCCGCCGCCCTGCCCGCTGGCCTGGCGGTGCTGGCTGGCCTGGGGATGGCGAGGAGGGGGCCGGCTTGGGAGGAGCGGGCAAGCTGCGGCGAGGCCTGTGCAGCACAGGTAGAAAGGGGGCCCAGCTTAAGTCCCCTGGTCGAAATGCCTTCATCACCCCCCCCCCCCCCCCCAATCTCCCCCTGAACCCCCAATAGAAACGTGCAAACCCCCCCCATTGCACCTGCATGGCCTGCCCGATGAGTTCGCTGAGGTAGTCCACGGCAATGTCCTCCACCAGGTCAACCTTTTTTGGGGAGGGTCAGTTGTGCTATGCTTCAATTAGTCAGCCGGCGGGCAGGACGTCGATTGGATGGCTGGTTTTTGGGGGGGGGGGCCGTGGTTGGTTCGATCGGTTGGTTTTCCTTCGCGGTTTGGCTTGCTGCCCGCGCCCGCCCCGCGACCAAAGCCAACCGCCCCCTCCTCAGCTGTCCTGCCCCTGGCGCAGCACCCCGAGCCCGCAACCATGACCAGGGAAAGCGCGGCCGCACGCGCACACGCAGGCGCGCGCACCGTTTCCTGGTGCGGCCGCTCCGCGTCGCCGTAGCCGTACATAAGGCACGGCAGGTCGCGCGCAAACAGGCCGCGGTGCTGAATCACCGCCTCCTCAGTTTCGTCCTCTGCAGATGTTGGGAGTTGGGAGTTGGAATTTGGAAGTTTGCGCAACGGGCTTTGCCGCGACGCGCACGCGCCCCTGCCACGGCGCCGGCGCACGGCCTCGCCGCCCCTCGCAGCAACGGCCGCGCGCCCCGCGCCCCAGCGCCAAAAGCGAAACAGCAGGCGCCAAAGCGCCCGCCGCCGAAAAACGCGCGCACCCTGCTGCTGCTGCGCCGCCGCCTCCACCAGATCATCCACCCCGGCGTCCACATTGGTCAAAGCATCCCTCTGCGGCGTCCGCGACCGCGCGCCGCCCGCCTTGCCGGGCGACGGCCCCGTCCCCCGCCCCCTGCCGCGCCCCCTGCCACGGCCGCGGCCCGGCTCGGCGGGCGCGGCGGGGGAGGGCCCGCGCGCGGCGCCGGGGGAGGGCGCGGCGCCGGGCGGCGCGGGGGACGCACTGCCGCGCCCGCCAAAGCCGCGGCCAGCGCGGCCGCGGCCTGCATGGAAAAGGGCGGGCGCGTGGATGTTGGCAGCGGTGGCGGCGGCGGTTCAGAACGGTCAGCCGTGCGCGGTGCGTTGGGCTGTCCCAGGCACTGCAAGCCAAGAAAGTCCCCCAACGTCCTCCCCTGCGCCGCTTGAGAGCCGCCCCCCGCGCGCTGAACCTCCCACCTCTCTGCGCCATTTGCGCGCCGGGCGCCCCGCCGCGCCCCGCGGCCGCCGCCAAGCCCAGCGGCGCGGCCATCAGCGGCGCGCCAAACGCCCCCACGGGCCGTATCGCCAGCGGCCCGCCGACGGGCGCCAGCGGCCGGATCTGCATCATCCCCGCCTGCTGCTGCTGCTGCTGCTGCTGCTGCTGCTGCGGCTGCTGCTGTTGCTGCTGCAGGCGCTGCTGCAGCAGGATCGCCTGCATGAGCTGCTGGTTGGCGACGCCGCCGCCGGGGCGCTGCTGCATCGCGGCGACCTGCGCCGACCCCGCGGGCACCGCCCCTGCCGCGCCCATCTGGGCCAGCTGCTGCTGCCGCTGCAGGTGCTGCAGCAGCAGGAGCTGCTGCTGCTGCTGCTGGGTGAGGCCCCCGGCGCCGGGCGGCTGCTGTGGCTGCATCGCGCCGCGCGCCCGCGCCGCAGCGGCGCGGCGGCGAGCCCCTGCGCGTTCCGCCCTCTGCCTTGGCGCGCCTGCCGGCCGCCCGCGACTGCAGTGCGGCTCTAGCGATGCCTAGGGCCCGATGGTACGGGGGGCGACGCCCTGAGCGACCTGGTTTCAAGCGGGTCAGATCATGCGGAGGGCCGTCGCTAGCTTGTATTGACGCCGTGTGGTAGTTCACTGTTGCGATTCGGTGTACGAAGGGAACTCCTTAATCTGCGGCAGCGGCGCCTGAAGGGGCGCAGCGCGGTGCGCCGCTGCTGCGCCTGCCTGCGGCAGTGCTGCGCTGCTCCAGCCCAGGTCGCCAACACGCAGGCTCCACTCGACAGCTCTTCCCACCCAATCGGCCCCACACCAAGGCTCCACCCGTTTACACTCCGCCAGATTATAATTCGTAAGGACATTGAGGAGCGTGTCACAGCTCGTCGATGGGCGCCTCATCACTGGACAGCCCGGCGCCCCCCTCGGCCCCGCCACTGCCGCTGCCGACGCTGCTGCCTTCGCCGCCACCACCACCACCGCCGCCGAAGCCCGTCAGGTCAACCTCCACCGTCCCCGCCTTCGCCGCCGCCGCGCCGCGCGCCTCGATCGCCGCGGCGAGCCGCGCCTCGGCCTCGGCGGCGCCGCCCTCGCCGCAGCGGCGGGCGATGCGTTCGCACAGCACGGGCGCGACGCCTGCGGGTTGCGCGGCGGCGGGGTTTGGGGTATGGGGCGGCGCTGCATTTGAGTGAGGGGCAGGCCCCAACAGGATCCAAGCAGCCGCACACGCGCATCAAAGCCCGTGCGCGCTGGTGCGCGTGGCACCGTCGAGGCGCGGCACAAGTGCGATGGCAACGATCTCGCACCGCCCTCCCCCACCAAACAGAGCGCACCGGCCTCTGTCCCGAACTCGTCCCCCCTCAGCGCCGCCACCAGCCCCTCCTCATGTCTGTCCAGCAGGGCGCCGCAAAAGGTCTCCAGCTCGCGGCGCTGGGCGGTCTCCTCATCGCTGTGGGCGCGGCTGGGGGGCGCGCACGCGGCGGGGCGGGGGTGGGGGGCGGGGTGCGGCCGGGCGTCAGTTGTGGGCGGGGGCGCGGGGTGCGGGGTGCGGAGGCGGGCCCCGACGGTGCGTGGGGTGGCTGGCCTGCCCCCAGGCAGCCGGCCGCGCGCAACGAGCAAGCCCTGCCCTGGCCGGGCGCCGGCCACGCACCTCACGCCGAGCTTTTGGATCACGCTGCCCTTGCCTTTCACGCGCACCCAGGCGCGCGCGCCCTCCCCCGCCGCCTCCTCCCCCTCCCCCTCGCCGGCACCGGCGGCGTCACCCGCCAGCGTCACCAGCGCGTAGTCAGCGGCGGCGTCATCGCAGAGCTCGTCCAGCAGCTCGACCGCCCGCAGCTCGCTCAGCTTGTACTCAATGACCTGGCGGGGCCGGGGCAGAGGTCGCAAAAGGGGCGCTTGTTTGCACTCGCCCCTCCGCCCTCGCCCCTCGCCCTCGCCCCTCGCCCTCGCCCCTCGCCCTCGCCCTGCTCTCCCGCACACCAACACCTTGCCGCACCACGTCGGCCCCCCTTTTGCAGGCCCATGCGGAATCCCCCCCTCCTCCCCCTGTGAAATCCAAAACCCGATGCGGAGCTGCCCCCCCCACGGCCCCACCTTGCCATACCGCTTGCCCTCCTTATCGAGGCGGTGGCGCAGGTCGAGGTGGTTGCGGGGCTTTTCAGCGTCCAGGCGCCTCTGCAGCTCAGACTGCGGGGCGAGGAGGGGCCCGGGGCGGCGTTGCGGGCTGCGGCGCGCTGCTGCCGGGCGGCGCAGCGGCTGCGCACCGGAAGCGCGACCCGAAGCAGCGCGCGCGATCGCGCCGCCCCGCGCACCGCGACCGCCAGGCACGCCGAGCAGGGTGCCTCGATCGCTGCCGCGCCAGACAGGAGGAGGAGCAGCGCCTGGAGAGCTGGGAAAACGCGCAGGCCGCGAGACCCCATCCTGACGGGGCCCTGCGCACAGTATGCCCCCATAGATTGTTCGAAAGCAATGCACATTGCCATTACCGCCCGGTTGCTGGGGGGTTCCCAGAGTGGATGGTCAGCGGGAGCACAGCAGGCGGAGCACAGGCAACAAAAGGCCCGCAGGGAGCGCGCAAAGTTATTTATAGAGACACCTATGCGTTTCACTCATCAAAACGGCGCCGTAACGGTCTAGGACCAGCGGGCTTGACTGCGTCGTCCCCGCCCAGCGGGCCGGGGCTGTTTTTCAGGCCCCGCAGGGAACGTACACTACCTGTGGACGCAACAGGCGGCGCGCATGGTAAGTTTGGGAGGGCACACGGCGTTTTGGGGCTGCATGGGACGCAGGCGCAGGCGCGCGCAAGCGGCCCGCCGCTGGCGCGCCGCCACCGCCGCGCCCGCCAGCCGCCCCGCCCCCTCTCCTCATGCGGCGCCCCCCCTCACTCGCAACAGGCCTGCGAGACGCGCGCCCCGCCGGTTGTCGCGGAAGCTGCCATGGGGGGCCGCCTGCACACCCTCGCGCCGCCGCACACGCCGCCCCCGCCGCCGCCGCCGGCGGCGGCAGGGGCGACGTCCCCCGCCGCGCCGCCCCGCCGCCCGCCCGCGCCGCCGCGGCCGTTCGAGGAGGCGCCCCCTCAGCAGGAGCCGGAGCAGCGGCCGCGGCGCCAGCAGCGCGCCGCCCCGCCGGCGGCGCGCCCGGGCGGCGCGCGCGCGCCGGCGCTGTCCGTCACGACCGTCAAAAACTTTTTCAAACAGTCCGGCTGCCAGCGCTACCTCGCCCTCTCCCAGCTGCTGCGTGATGCGCCGGCGGCCGCGGCCGCCGCGTCCGCGGCCGTCGCGCCCGCGGACGGCTTCGACCCCGCACTCGCAGACGCGGGCGCGCAGCAGGAGGGCAGCGTGCTGCAGCTGCTGGAGGCGTGGCTCGCTGCAGAGGGCGCGCCGACGCTGGCGCCGACGCAGCAGCAGAAGCAGCAGGATCAGGATCAGGATCAGGAGGCGCCGCCGCACCGCGTGCACAACCCCAGCGGCAAGGAGGAGTGCCCCTGGGACGCCGTCGCCGCCGCGCTGCCGGGCCTGATCGCGGCGCGCCGCCCCGCGGCGTGGCGGGAAGTGACGCTCCCCCCCGGCGGGGTGGCGCCGCCAGAGCTTGGGGTGCGGCTCACGGGGCGCATCGATTACCTTGCCCTTGCCTTTGAGGGCGAGGGCGGGGCAGGCAGCGGCACGAGCAGCAGCGGCGGCAGCGGCACGAGCAGCGGCGGCAGTGGCCTCCGCGGCGCGCGCCCGCATCGCGGCCGGCCCGTGCTGGCTGTGATCGAGTGCAAGTCCTCCGCGGCGCCAGACACCAGCCACTACGCGCAGCTGGCGTGCTACAGGCTCGCGCTCAGATCGCTGCTGTCCGAGGCGGCGTCCGAGGCGCGCGCGCGCACCTCGCCGCTGGCGTCCCTCGAGCCGCGCTGCGTGCTCATCACCGCCGCGGACCTGCCGCACGCGCTCCGCCGCGCGTCAGGGGTCGACGCGGCGGCGGCCAGCGGCGCGCGCGTCGCGCCCGCGACCGCGGCGCGGTGGCTGGCGGCGCGGCTGGAGGCCGCCGCGGCCGAGTCATTGGTAGAGCAGGTGGAGGGCGACGTCATCGCGCAGCTGGCCCCCAACGGGCCGGCGCTGCAGGCGCTGCGCGCGGGCGCGGCCGCGGCGGGGGCCGAAGGCGGCGGCGCGCGGCCCGGAGCGGCGGCGGGGGGAGTGGCGGATTTGGAGGACCTCCCCTTTGGCTTTGGCCACCACTGCAGCTCCTGCCCCGCCCGCGAGGCCGGCGAGTGCCGCCGCCGCGCAGAGGCGGCCGGCGCGGTGCAGCTCGCGGGCGCCGGGCCCGTCGTCGCCGCCGCGCTCGCGGCGCGCGGCGTGCGGGACCTCGGCGCGCTGGCCGCTGCGCACGCCGGCGGCGGCGGCGCGGCAAACGGGCAGGGGCCGGTGGGTGGGCTGGGCGCGCTGCCGTCTTTGGCGCAGTACTCGGCGCGCGCGCGCCTGCTCCTCGCAGAGCAGCAGCAGCAGCAGCAGCAGCAGCAGCAGCAGCAGCAGCAGCAGCAGCGGCGGCGGCCAGGCGAGCGGGCTGCCGCTGCAGCAGCAGCGGCGGCGCCGCCGCAGGTCGTGCTGCACTCGCCGGACAGGCGCACCGGCACGCTGCCGCCGCACTCGACGAGCACTGCGCGCGCCTACCTGTTTGTCCAGTTTGACGCGGTCACGCAGCGCGCGGCGGGCCTTTCCACGCACCTGGTGCGCGACGGCGGCGCCGGCGACGCCGGGTCGAGCGGCAGCGGGAGCGGCAGCGACGGCGACGGCGAGGCCGCTGGCGCCGCCGCGCCCCAGCCGCCGGCCATGCCGCCCCTGCAGCAGGAGCCCTGCGGCGTGGTCTGGGCGTCCGAGGCCGCCCTGCCCCGCGGCGGCGCCGCCAAAACGTTCGCCCGCGCCGCGCCCGAGCCCTACGCCACCGCCGGCGCCGCGGGCGCCGTCGCTGCGGCAGCCAGCTCCGCCGTGGCCGCGGCGTGGGCCGAGGCCGCGGCGGCCGCGCGGCGGCGCGGCGCGCCGAGCGGGCCGCGCGACGGGCTCGCCGTCGCGGCGCGCGGCGACGACGTTCGGGAGGCCCTTCTCATTGCCGACTGGTACGAGCGACTCATGGAGTCGGCGGCCGGCGCGGGCGCGCCCTCCCTGCATCTGTATGTGTGGGGGGCCGCCGCGCCCCGCCGCCTCGCAGCGCGCTGCTACTGCCTGCTCGGCCGCCCCGGCGTGCGCGACGCCGCGCGGCTCGTGGCCGCGCTGCGGGCGGCGGTGCTGCTGCTCGGCGCGAGGGGGGCGCTGGCGGGGCTGCCAAAGGCAGCGGAAGGCGAGCAGGCGATGGTGTCCAGCCTGCAGCAGGAGCTGGCATCCAGGTGGGGGGGGGCTGCGGCTGGGGGCTGGTGGTTTGTTGCATTTGCGGCCCGCGACCGGGGGTGGCCGCATTACACGACTGATGCAGCGGCATTCAAACCGCCAAACTGACACGTGCCCCCTTTTCCTCCCAACCATTAGGTACACCACCCCCCTCCTCCGCCCCAACCTCCACGCCGCCTCTGCGCTGCGCTGGCGCGCCGGCGCCGCGCCCTTCGCCTGGCGCCGCGCCGCGCGCGCGCCCGGCGCGGGGGCTGCCGAGGAGTTTGACTTTTCGCCGTTCCTGCCGCGGGGGGCGCACTCAGGGTCGCACGTCGCGCCGGCGCTGCTGGTGGCCCACTGGTCCGGCCGCCGGCAGCGGCAGCAGGCGCGGGCGGCGCAGCAGGCGCAGCAGGCGGCGCCCGAGCTGCCAGAGGCGTACGCCCCCTTTGCCCCCGCCGCGCGCCCCGGCTGCCTCGAGGCGCTGCTCGCGCGCAAGGCCGAGGCGCTCGCGCATTTGGAGGCGGCGATGCTCGCCGCCGGCGGGGCCAACCCCGACGTCCCAAAGGCCCCGCTGCCCGCGCTCCGCGCGCGCTGCGCGACCGCGCGCCGCCGCGCCGGCGAGGCGCCGTGGGGCGCGGTCGCCGCGCCGTCGGGCCTCGGGCTGCCGCGCGCCGCGCTCGACGCGGTCCGCCTCGACAGGGCCTGCGCCGCCGCGGACTGGCGCGCCGAGGCGGCGCGCCCGCTCGGCGAGCGCGTCGCCGGCGGGCGCGCGGTGCTGCTGCGCGCGCAGGCGAGCAGCAGCCAGGTCGGGGGCGACCTCCTGTTCCGCGGCTGGGTGGTTCCAGACGGCCCCGCCGCCAACGGCGCCGCCGCCGCCGCCGCCGCCGCCGCCTCGGGCCGCGCGTATTCGCAGGCCGGCCACGGCGACGACGCGCCGCTGCCCTTTGGGCCCGGGGACTTCGTTCGGCTTACCGGCGTGTTTGAGGACGAGCTCCCCCGGGTCTGGTCCTCGGGCGCGGGCCGCGGCGCCGGCGACGACGCGCGCGGCTGGCTCGAGGCGCGCGGCGCCAACGCCATCGTTTCGGCGGTGGTGCGGGACCCCGAAACGGGCGAGCTGCTCGTGTCGATGCAGCGCGCGTGGATCAAGCGGCCGCGCGACGCCGCCGTGCCGGTGCCGGCGGTCGCGGCCGCGGCCGCGCGCGGCGGCGGCGGCGGCGGCGGCGCGGCGCCCGCGGACGGCGCCGCCGCGCGGACTCACCACTACCACGTGCGTCCGCTGGCGGCGCCAAAGGCGTTCGGCTACGATTTTGCGGTGGTGGATGCGGGGTCCAGCGACTACGTGGGGGCGTCCGTGGACGCCGCCCTTTGCTCGGTAATCTCGGAGGTCGAGGCGGCGCCCGGTGGGGCCGCCGCAGCGCCGCGTGCCGCGGCCGCGCGGCCCGAGGGCCTGGCGCGCGCCGAGGCGTGGCTGCCGCTGCTCGCGAGCCCCGCCGCCGGCGGGCGCGGCGGCGAGGCGGGCGGCGGCGGCGGCGGCGGCGGCGGCGAGGCGGACGGCGGCAATGGCGACGGCGTCGGCGCGGCCGCGCGGGCGCGCGCTCTGCTGTCTGCCGCGCGCTGGCCCCTGCCAAACGCGCCGCCCGGCGCGGCGCGCGAGGGGCGGCTCCAGCGGGACCAGCTGGAGGCGATCGTGGCCGGCCTGCCCGCGCGCGTGCAGCTGATACAGGGCCCCCCCGGCACCGGCAAGACCGAGGCGCTCGCCGCCGCGCTCGCCGCGGGGCTCTCGCTGCAGCCGGGCTGCCGCCGCGTCGGCGTGTGCGCGGCCACGCACAGCGCGATCGACACGGCCGTCGCGCGCTTCGTCGCGCGGCGCGGCGCGTACCGGGCCGCGGCCGCGGCGGCGCTCGGCGCCGAGGCGGCCGCGCGGCTGGACGTGTCTGTCGCCCGCATGGCGTCCAAGGAGCGGTTTGTGGCGTCGCAGCTGGCGGCTTTGGAGGGGGAGGTTCGGAGGTTTGATGCCAACTACATCCCCGCCTGGTGAGGGGTGGGCGTTTAGTGCTTGTGCTCGACAGAAACTGCTTGCGGCGGGTGCTTTGGGGCCTGCAGTGTCTGCTTGCTTGGGGTGGGTTGCAGACTTGCAGCAGCAGGCCAGCGACTGCTTCCTTTCTTGCCCCCTGAAACCCCCCACACCAATCTCATATCCCCCGCGCGCCCGCCCCCAAACCTCGCTGCGCAGGCTCAAGCACGCCGCCGCCGACGGCGCCCTCGTGCTGGCCGCCTCCCTCAACGACATGCTCAAGCTCACAGACTCCAAGCCCGCCGCCGCCTCGGATGGCGCGCGCGCCGCCTCGGACCCCAGCCCCCTCGCCTCGTTCGACCTCCTCGTCATCGACGAGGCCTCGATGATGCACTTCGGCCACGCGCTGGCCCTCGTGCTGCGCACGCTGCGGCCCGGCGGCAGGCTCCTCCTCGCCGGCGACCACCGGCAGCTGGCGGCCATCGCAAAGTGCGACTTTGAGGCCGACCTGCGCCCCTCCGTCGTGCTGCACGGCGCGCACGTGAGCGCGTACGACTACGTGTGGCGCCTCGCGTCCGCGGGCGCGCGCGGCGTCGCCTCGACGCAGCTGAGCTGCAGCTGGCGCTTTGGCGGGTTTGGGGAGCTGCGGGCGCTCATTGGCAGCGTCTACGCGCGAGACGGCCTGCGCCTGGTGGCGCCGCCCGCCGCCGGCGACGCCGATGCCGCGTCCGGCTCCGCTGGCGGCGGCGGCTGCGGCAGGGCCGCGGCGGCGCGGCGCGGCGCGACGCCCGCCGCGCTGCCGCTCGGCGGCGCGCTGGCCGGGCCGTCGCCGCTCGGGTCCACCGCCGCCGCGGCCATCGCGGCGGCGGGTGGGCAGGTGCTGCCAGGCCTGCTCGGCGCCGGGACCGGCCTCGGCCTCGGCATTGGCATCGGGGCGCGCGGCTTTGGCTCCGCCGTGGTGGCGGCGATGGCTTTGGAGGACGCCGCCGACGCCGACGCCGACGCCGACGCCGACGCCGACGGCGACAGCGGCCCCGCCGCCGCGCCCGAGCCCGCGCCCGCGCGCCGCGGCGGCCGCCCTGCCGCCGCCAAGGACGTTTGGGCGCGCGCGTGGGACGCCGCCGACGGCCGGCTGGTGCTTATCGTGCACGACGAGGACTCTTCCTCAAAGCACAACGCCACCGAGGTGGAGGTGGTGCGCCGCCTCGTGGCCGCCGCGCCGCGCGTCGTGCTCGCGTCCGCGGGGCACGTCGCGGTCATGTCCCCCCACCGCGCGCAGTGCGGCGCGCTGCGCAAGGCGCTCGCGCCGGTCGCCGAGGCGGCGGCGCGCGCGGCGCGGCCCGCGGCCGGCGGCGGCAACGCCGGCGCCAGCGGCAGCGGCAGCGGGGGTAGCAGCAGCGGCAGCGGCAGCGGCAGGGGCGCGGGCCCCTTCAAGGTGATAGACACCGTCGAGAAGCTCCAGGGCCAGGAGGCCGAGGTCGTGATCTACTCCGCCACCGCCAGCGCGCCCGCCGCGCTCGCCGCAAACGCCGACTTTTACACCTCCCTGCACCGCTGCAACGTGGCGCTGTCGCGCGCGCGCGGCCGGCTGGTGGTGGTGGTGTCGTCGTCCATGCTCAATTTTGTGCCCGGCAGCGTGGGGCAGTACCGGGACCTGACGCTGTGGAAGCAGCTGCGCCGCGCGTGCCGCGCGCCGCTGGGCGAGGCGGAGGTGGGCGGCGTGCGCGTCAGGGTGCTGGCCGCCGCGCCGCAAGGCGCGGAGGCGTGAGCCCAGGGCCGCGCGGCGCGCCGGTTTCGATTTTGCCGGCAGTGTGCCGCCGCTGTTTTTTTGGAGTGCCGGAGCTGCGTTTTTGGGCGCCGCGTGCGTCCGTGCGCACGCGCGCAGCTTCTGAGGAAGAAGCCAGCCAAACAACGCGCGCCAAACAACGTGCACACAACAGTTTTTTTTGCCGCCGCTAAGGCGGATTGCTGCACCGGGTCTGCAGGCCCGCCGAAAATGCTTGTAACCCCGCTCAATTGCGTTGGCACAACTTCCGAAACCGTGTCGGGCCAGGGCGGTGGGCCTCGCGCGCGGGGTGCGGGCGGCGAGCCCGGCGGCCGGAACGCGAGGCGCCGGCGCGCGCGTTGCAGACACCGCGCGAGTGCCGGCCCCGAAAGAAACCACCGCGGGGCCCCAACCCCGCCCAATTGTTTCGTAGTGCGCCCGAGCCATTGCGGCGACCAATAGAACCTGCGCCCGCTCGCCCTGCGAGGCCCAACCGCTGAGAGGCCCGCGGCAAGGGCACGCCCCGCGAGACCGCGCGCGCTCCCTTGAGGGGCTCCAGGCACCGGAGGGACTGCAATCAGGTAAGCAAACGATTGCGCCTCCGGGGGGAGGGGTGCGCGGCCTCAGGGCGCCGTGGCGGTGTGGCGCGCGCCGAGCACCGCCGCGCATCGCGTGCTGCTGCTGCACCCTCACCCTGACCCGTCCCGCCCCTCCCCACCAGCATGGCCGCCGCCTCCGCCGCCGCCGCCGGCCTCGCCGCGCGCTGGCTGGCCACCCCCTGGCTCGTCTGGGGCGTCGGCCCCATGGCCGCGGTCAACGCGGGCTTTTTCCTGACCGCGGCGCTGCTCGAGCTGCTGCTGGCCACGCGGCTGCTGGACTCGGACCTCCTGGTCTACCCCGCAAACGGCGCGCCCGCCAAACGCCGCGACGCGGCGCTCGCCGCGACCCAGGAGAAGATTCCCTTCAGCAAGCAGCTGCTGACCTGCCTCTTCATCATCGCCGGCCCCCACGCAGTCGCCAACGGCGCGAGCCTCACGCTGCTGATGCGCCTCGCCGGCGCGCCGGCGCCGGCGGCGTGGTGGCCGGGCGACGTTCTCTCCGCCGCGTGGCAGCTGCTGGCGATGGCGGTTGTGGCTGACTTTGGCCTTTACTGGGGCCACCGCGTCCAGCACGAGAGCAAGCTGCTGTGGCAGGTGCACAAGGTTCACCACCGCATCGACACGCCCTCCCCCTTTTCAACGATGTACATCCACGGGCTGGACGCGACGCTGCAGGTGGGCGCGGCGGTGGCGGTGGCGTGCGGCGGCGGGGCGGTGTCGGGCAGCGGGGTGGCGAGGCCGCCACCAGGCCTTGGCAGGGCCTTGGGTTTTGGTCGGAGCAGCTGGGTTTGTTTGAGCTCGCAGCCGCGTCGCGTTTGAACTTCGAAGCCCTCTTTGAGGGTTTGAATCCCCACCCAAACATCACAAACCGAGCCCCACCCTCCCGGACTAAACACCCCCCCCGCAGGGCGGCATCCCGATGGCGCTGGCAACGCTGCTCATCCGTCCCGCCCCCGCCATCCTCTACATCTCATTCGGGCTGCGGGTGGCCGAGAACGCCCTCAACCACTCTGGCCTGGACTCCCGCCTGCTCGACTTCTTCACCCTCAAGTCCCTGCCCTTCCGCGCGGCCGCCGCCCACCATGACGCCCACCATAAGTACTGCAACCACCCCAAAAACGCGAGGAACTACGGCGAGACGTTTTACATATGGGACGTGATGTTTGGGACGGTCAACCCGCGGCACGGGACGCGTCAGGGGCCGCCGCCAAAGAGGGTCGACTGATGGCGGGGCGCAGGGCTCGCAGCCGTTTGCGCCCCCAGCTTTGACAGGCGCGATTTGCCGCCGGCACCCACCGATCCGCCTCCTGCAAAGCATTTGGGGCCTTTTTGACATCGAGCGGGCAGCCGCCCCTGCCATCCGCTCAGACCCCTCACCTCCTCGCTCCCCTGAGCTCACCTGCTGTGAAGCATCTACTCCGCCCCCCCCACCAGCCCACCTGGCACCCCGCAACGGTTTGAGGAACAAACGAGAGAGGCCACCAGCTGCCGCCCACATGCCCCCTTTGGAGGGGCCACAATGCATCGATGCACTTTCACAGCCGCGTCTGCAGCCCCGCTGCGGCGGCTCGCAATTACCCCTTACCCCACCTGTCCAGGTGGGGTGCCATTCGGGTGCCAAGCACCCAGTTGCCACACCCTTTGGGGCCGGTCCGATTCCCCTTCCCCTTCATTGCAGCGCTGCCCGCCTGCCTGCCTGCCTGCCCTTTCTCCACTGTAAAATCGCAAGTTGGTGCCTAGCTAAGCTTACTGTGGACTGTCAGGTCAGCGCAGCATAGCGCAGCTCAATGGGCGCAGCCCGCAAGCAGAGCGGGCCGCTGCTCGCCCGCGTGGCCGAGGTGCCGCCGCCAGGGGCGGTGTTTTTTGCATTGTGTTTGTATAGTGTGCAAATCAGGAGGCCGCCCCATGCTCAACTAAACTTTTTCTTGCCCGTCTCCTGCCAGTCCCTGACCCGGTCGTACACCTCGTCCATCTTGGACAGGTCCACGTACTTGACACTTTTCGCCGCCTCGGACGCCTCGCGCGCCTCGGCGGCGTCGAGGACGGCGGCGTCGTGGACCAGGCCGAAAACGGCAAACGGCGAAAGCTTTGTGGTTTGGGACGTCATGTTCGGCACGGTCAGCCCGCGGCACGGCGCGCGTCAGGGGCCGCCGCCAAAGAGGGTTGACTGATGGCGGGGCGCAGGGCTCGCAGCCGTTTGCGCCCCCAGCTTTGACAGGCGCGATTTGCCGCCGGCACCCACCGATCCGCCTCCTGCAAAGCATTTGGGGCATTTTTGACATCGAGCGGGCAGCTGCCCCTCCCACCCGCTCAGACCCCTCCCCTCCTCGATCCCCTGAGCTCCCCTGCTGTGAAGCATTTACTGCCCCCCCCACCAGCCCACGTAAGCCCCGCAACGGTTTGAGGAACAAACGAGAGAGGCCACCAGCCGCCGCCCACATGCCCCCTTCGGAGGGGCCGCAATGCATCGATGCACTTTCACAGCCGCGTCTGCAGCCCCGCTGCGGCGGCTCGCAATTACCCCTTGCCCCACCTGTCCAGGTGGGGTGCCATTCGGGTGCCAAGCACCCAGTTGCCACACCCTTTGGGGCCGGTCCGATTCCCCCTTCCCCTTCATTGCAGCGCTGCCCGCCTGCCTGCCTGCCTGCCCTTTCTCCACTGTAAAATCGCAAGTTGGTGCCTAGCTAAGCTTACTGTGGACTGTCAGGTCAGCGCAGCTTAGCGCAGCTCAATGGGCGCAGCCCGCAAGCAGAGCGGGCCGCTGCTCGCCCGCATGGCCGAGGTGCCGCCGCCAGGGGCGGTGTTTTTTGCGTTGTGTTTGTATAGTGTGCAATCAGGAGGCCGCCCCAGGCTCAACTAAACTTTTTCTTGCCCGTCTCCTGCCAGTCCCTGACCCGGTCGTACACCTCGTCCATCTTCGAGAGGTCCACGTACTTGACACTTTTCGCCGCCTCGGACGCCTCGCGCGCCTCGGCGGCGTCGAGGACGGCGGCGTTGTGGACCAGGTCCAGGCCCGGGCCGCCGCCGCTGCGGGGGTGGGGGGTTGGGGGAGGGGGGCGCGGTGAGGTTGTGGGGGAGTTGGGCGGGGGCACGGCAACGCAGCAAGCTTGCCTTAAGGCGACCGCTTTGCATGGGCCTCGCTCCGCCGGCGCAGGCAGCTGCATGCGCCGTTGGGTTTCTGATGCACCGCATGCGAGCCCCAGCCTTGGCAGTCCACCCCTCACCCCTTGCCGCTCTTTTTCCGCTCCTCCTTTGGCTGCTGCTGCGGCCGCCGTCCCGACTTTTTCGGATTGCGCCGCCGCGCGCCGCCGATGACGTTGGCCGCCGGCGCGGGGGCGCCGCGGGGCGCGGTCGCTTCGGGGCGGCCGCCAAAGCTGAAGGCGCTCCGCCCGCCCTTGGCCGCCGAGCCCGCCGCCCGCCGCTGCGTGCCCGCGCCCCCCTCCTCGCGCCGCCGCTGCTGCCGCCGCCGCCACCATAGCCAGCCCGCTGCGGCGGCTGCCACTAGGACGACTGCGGCGGTGCTGGCCTGCCCCGCAGAGCGGGCGGTGGTCACCTCTGGCCGCCGCTGGGGCTCGGCGGCCTCCTCCGCTCCGTCGTGCTGCGGCTCGTGCGCCGCGCCCGCTGCCGCTGCATGCCCGCCGCCGTCGCTGCAGGGGGGATGGGCGACCGCCGGCGCGCGTCAGGCGGCTTCCCGGAACCAACCCCCTTCCCATGCGCCCGCGTGCATGCGGCGGGGACGCCCCGGTGGCGCGCCAGGCGCGGGGCCGGGAGGCAGGCCGCGGGAGGGCCCGCCCCGAGCCACCCACCTGGTCATTCCGTTAAAGGGTCGTAATTCAGTTCGTCCGCCGCTTCACAGGCCGGGTCGAGGTGCCTGGGCGCACGCCCGGGGCCGGTGCGGCTCGGCAGACGCGGTGCGCGGAGGTAAAGCCCTTAAATCGGCTAGCTAAGCGGTTTGGATTATACCTGGACGCTGTTCGATGCCAAACCACACACCCAGACACCAGTCAAAGTCAAAACCCGCGCCCCGCGCAGCTGCCGCGCGTCCCAAGACCCGGGCAGGGGGCAGGAGCGGGGATTCGCGACAGCAGGAACTGCTGCCGCCCCTGCGGGATCGGCGCTGCGGGGCAGCGGCGCTGCCGGTGCCTGCACGACTGCGCGGCACGCGCGCGCGCCGGCGGCGTGCCGCTCAGACCGTGATGCGGCCCGGCCGCTGACCGCGGGCCCCAGCCGGATCGGGCCGCGATGATCCCCGGCGATGTGGACGACTCGCCGCTAGCCGGCCTGCGGCGCCGCCTGGAGGCCAAGCGCCCGCTGCTCGCCGACGGCGAGGCCGACGCCGCGCCCGGAAACGGCGGCGGCGGCGGCGGCCCCGGCCTGCAGCTGCAGCAGGAGCAGCAGGAGCGAGAGGCCCGCGCCCAAGCGGACGCCGAGCATGGCGGCCGCGACGACGGCAGCGGCGGCGCGGCGCACGCAGCGGCGCTGTCTGATCTCGTCACCTTTGGCGGCTGCGCGGCGGCCGCGCCGTTCGACCCCCAACTCGAGGCCGCGCTGTTCCTCGCCTTTGCGCGCGACGCGCGGGGCGCGCCGGCGCCGAGCGCGGCGCGGCGGGCCGCGGATGCGGCGAGCCGGGTGCCCGAAGAGGAGCTGGGCCTGTTTGTCCCGCCCCACCCACGCGTGAGACAGCGCAGTGCGGCGGGCTAGCAGCCTCTCAGCTGTTTGGGTGTGGCTATGCACCTGGCTGTGTTTTGGAAAAGCTCTGTGCAGCAGGCTCTGTGTGTGGGTGTGCATGTGCTGTTTGCAACACCTATTAACCCTACCGCCGATCGCCGCCCGCCGCAGGTCAACAATGGCTCCCTCTACAAGCTCGAGCAGCGCCTCTCGCGCGCCACCGCCATCGACCCCTCGGCGCTCGCGCGCCGCGCCGCGACGGGCGCGCCGCTGCCGGAGCCGCGCCCGCTGGCTGCGGCGCCCGGCGGCCGCTGGTGGTTTGGCGCCAACGGCCTCATGCTGCAGGAGCCCTGCCCCTTGAAGGTTGGGGCGTTGGCGTTTGCACGGGCTCTTCCCCCCTCATGCTTTGGTGGTCGGTGGCGGCTGGGGGCTTGAGCCTTGGGGAGTGCTACGACCGCGCAAGCAGCCCCCCACCCTCCTCCACCCTTGTTTGCCGGAACGCCCCCGCCGGCCCCGTGCCCACCCGACCCGCACCCCGCCCCCCCCTCCCCCGCCGCCGCAGCCCCACAAGGAGCGCCCCGCGCGCCGCTGGGACCAGAACGAGGCTGAGACCGCCACCGCCTTCCTCGCGCCCGCCGCGCACGGCGGCGGCGCCGCCGAGGAGGGGCGCAGCTACAGGCTGGACGTCGAGGTCGGGCGCCTGGAGTTTGGGGTGCACCCGGGCATGGGGCCCGAGCAGCGGCTGGTGGGTTTCCGGCGGCGAAGCGCGGCGCTCTGCTGTTTGCACCCGCCGCCGCTGGTTTGTTTGCACCGTTGCTGCCGGCCGTACGCTCGCAGCAGTTGAACGCATGGCCACCACAACAGCGCAACATCCAATATCAAAACACGCACACGCAAAACGCCCGCCAGGCTGCCAAGCTGCTTGCGACGTACCGCGAGCTGAAGCGCCGCCAGGCGGTGCGCCTCGGGCCGTTTTACGCGCGCCGCCTCGCGGCGCTGGAAGACGCGCTGCTCGCGGCGCGGGCGGCGCTGTTCGAGGCGCAGGAGGAGGGTTGCGGCGACGGCGGCGGCGGCGGCGGCGGCGGCGGCGGCGGCGCAGGCAGCGGCGGCGGGGCGCAGCAGGCGGCGGCCGAGGCGGCGGGGGCGTCGCCGGCGCGGCGGCAGAGCGCTGCGGCCGGTGGCGGGAGGCGCGACCAGGACGGCGAGCCGGCCTCGCAGCAGGACAGGGTGCGGCCTGGCTCTGCCTGCTAACCCCACTCTGAGTCTGGTCCCTTGCTTCACCAGCAGCATGCCCGGCTGATGGCCCTGGGTTAAACCGAGCAAAGCCGCGCCAGGTTTTCAACGCCGATTGTCTCACAAGGATAAACCCCGACCCGCCGCCGCAGGTGCTGGAGCTGGCGCGCCGCTGCGCGCAGCTGGAGCGGGACGTCGCCGAGGCGCGGCAGCTGCGGGAGGAGGAGGCCGCCCTGCTGGCGCGCACCGTCGGGGCGATGCGGCGCACGTGGGGGGAGCTGCTGGCGGTTAGAAGCCGCCAGGGGTGCGCGCTGACGGACGTGCAGATGCAGCTGGTGGAGGCCCGGGAGGAGGATGATACGCCGCTGCAACCGGTGCGGGCTTTTGCTGGTGTATTCAATTCACACTGTCCGTGCATATTGGGCAGACCGAGCTTTGAAATGCGCACCGCCTTTCTGAACCCCCCGCACAATGCTGCAATACGATCCAAAACACACATGTCAAACCCACAGGACGGCCTGACGCGCGCCGGCCTCGACGTGGCACTCCTGATCGCCGAGGCAGAGCCCATCTCCGGACTGCCGGACTGGCCCTGCGACTTCCCGCCGGGCCCCGAGCCGCCGCCGGCCGGCTTCAGGCTGCGGCGCGTGGAGGGCATGTGCGCGGCGCACGCGGCGGCGGTGGCGGAGGCGCGCGCGCGGCTGGAGCTGCTGCAGGTGGGGTGGGCTGTTTTGCAAAGCAGGGGTCGACATGAGATCGCCGCCCAAACCTCAACACGCATCCCTAAGTCAGCTGGTTGCTATAACTTATAAGTATAGCGGAAGTCTGCATAAGCGCGCGGAGTGGCCGTATGCAATGCACGCCCCAAAACCAAAAACTCAGGGGAGAGTGTCTGCCGACCCAGAAGACCCCGAGACGCGCGCGCTCGAGGCGCGCCTCGCCCTCCTCGGCCCCGCGCCCCGGCGCGCCCCGGCGACGGCCGAGGCGGCCGAGGCGGCGAGGGCGCGTGCAGAGGCCGAGGTTGTGGCGGCACAGGTGAGCGGGCCGGGCCGATATCATTAGTTCTTGCAAGCAAAGCCAATCCCCCGAGAAGGGGTTCAAACACCAACTCCCCCGTAATGTGCGCTGACCACAGGCCGCGCGCAAGGCGACCCTGCTTGAGCCCGTGCTGACCCTGGCCACCACCCCCCTGGGCGACGCAAGCGGGCAGCTGGCCGCGGCGGGGCTGCGCGCCCCGGGGCAGGGCTTGGGCGAGCGGTGCAGGTGAGGGCCGGGGCCCCGCATTGCATGCCCGTCGCCGATGGTTCTGCCACGCTGCGCGCGCAATTCCGACACATGCAAGGCTTTTCGCAATTGTGCGCCTGCTGGTGGAACAGCATCCACTCCTCAAGCCAACCAACCCCCAACCCCCAACCCCCATCGCGCCCGCCAGGTACTACGCGCGGCTGCTTATCAATCGAAAGGTGGTGGGCAGGACCCAGCTGGCCGCGCTGCGCGATGACTTCACGGCGGACTTTAGGGAGGTGTTCAGGTGATCAGGGGGGGCGCACCAATCAGCGCCCCTGACAAATCACGTAGCCAACACTGCAGCAGCCTTCGGCACAAGATGCCTGAACAATGCACCCTCACGCCCCACAAACAAGCGCCAACGCCGCCCCCGATCAGCGTGCGCCTGCTCAAGTGGCCAGAGGCCATTCAGCTCCAGCTCTGGGAGCACGGCAGCCTCCACGACACCCACCTCGCGTCCGTCTACCTTCCAGTGCCGGGCGCCGGCGGCTCGCCGCACATCGACCCGCGGCCGCAGGCCGTGAGCTGGGCCAGCCTCGAGCCCGCCGAGCCGGCGCCGAGCGACGAGGCGGCCGCGCGCGGCGCGGCGGCGGGCGCCGCGGACGGGCAGGAGCTGGGCGCGCCGGTGTTCCCTGCAGGGGTGGTGTTTGTGCGCAGCGGCTGGGTGCCAGAGGGCGGCTTTGCCGCCGTCGGCTGCGGCGCGTTTGGCGGCCCGCTCAGCGGCACGGGGGAGCAGCCCCGCGCGGCCGCCGAGCTGCTCGCCACTGGCGCAGACGCGACGGCAACGCTCACGCTCGTGCGGCCGTTTGCGGGGTCGCCGCCGCCGCAGTCGCTGCTCCTCGGGCATCCTCCAGCGGACGCGCTGTCCGGCGGTGCGGCGGGCAGGGGCAGCTCAGCAGGCGCCTGGGTCACCTACGACAACCCACTCTCCTTTGACGGCGCCGGGCCCGCTGGCGATTGGGGGCTCGGGTCAGCGCAGCGGCAGCAGCTGCCGGTCAACAGCGCCAGCGGCGGCGGCGGCGGCACCAACAGGGCCCGCGTCGCCTCCACGCTGGGGCGGCTCCGCACCAACCCGCTGGGGTCGGAGGGCGGCGCCGCGTGGAGCGCGGGGGGCGGCGGGGCCCGCGGGAAGCTGGGGGGCTGGGACGTCGAGGCGGCCCCGTCCCTCATGCCGCCGCAGCCGGCGATGACGCGCGAGCGGGCGCTGCTGCGCACGGTGGCGGCCGGCGGGCAGGTGCGCTGCTGCCTTGGAGCCCTTAGCTGCTTGTGCGCCTCGGCAGGGGCAAGGGCAAGGGGCGGAGCTGGAACGAAATCCTTGAAATCGCTGTCTGGTTCTGTTGCAACCCTGGACCGCCTCCCGCTCACTCTCCCATCCCACGCGCTTGCTTCCCACGCGCGCGGCTCCCACGCATGCGTCACGCAGGCCTCCCGCGTGCGCGCCGCCGAGTGGCTGCGCAGCCAGGTGGTCGACCCCAACGACCCGCGCAACGCGGAGCTGCTCGAGCTGCTGAGGGCGAGGGAGGCGGCCGCTGGGGCTGCGGGGCAGGTGCGCGCGCTGCGGTTTGGGCGAGCCCGCCCTCGTCGGGCCGCACCTGGGGGGCCACACCACGCTTTGACGTAGACAGGCGCAGGCGTGCCAGCTGGCAGCCCTCGGCTGAACCCTGATCCCTAGCAGTAGTATGCATGCGTCCGCGCAAAGTGTTTGCAATTAACCAAACCCGCAGGCCAGCTCCGACCTGTTCCGCCTCGGCCTGCTGCCAGACCTGCTGCTGGCCTTTGACCGGCTGTTTGACCAGCGGGTGGCGTTCTTGCGGCGCCGCTGGGAGGCGGGCGCGTACCGGGAGGGCGATGTGGCGGACGGTGAGCCCCGCCACGCACAGCATGGACTGCTGCCAACCTCCACAGCCGTTTCCTGCCCCCCACCTGGGCTGTGCCACCAGCCTCAACGCACTCAACCCAAGCAAGGCAGACCGCAGTGATGGTCCCATCGCTGAGCCGCACGATTTGACCGCGCCTCGCACCCCTCTCAATCCCCCCAAAGGCGGCGCGCCGTGCCTGGTGGCGCCGCTGTCGGCCTCAGACGTGAGGGACCAGCAGGACGCCTTCCTGGGCGCCCTCGCCCGCCTGGAGGCGGCGGCCCTCGGCCTGCCGCCCGCGCAGCTCCCCACGACCATCGCCGTTGACGGCGCCGCTGGCCGCGCCGCGGCGGCCGTGGGCGGCCTGCTCGTCGCGCCGGGCGGCGGGCGGCAGGAGCGCGCGCAGCGGTGGGCACAGGGCGCGCTGGCGAGGGCGCTGGAGGAGCGGCAGCAGCGGATCAGGTGCGCAGCGCACAACTTGGGGGTTGCCGCGCTTGTCTCGTGCCCTTTTGTGTGTGCTTTGCAGTGCGGCACGACGACCACCTTCCAACACCACTGTTTGTGGGTCAAGATCCAGGCGCCGGCCCCGCCGCCCGCGCTCACTCCGCTGCCCCCCGGATCCGGCACCCCAGGGACTTTGCCCTCCGCCTCCGCGCCGCCGGCAGCCACGGCCCCGGCGAGCGCGGCGCCGGCCGGCGGCGGCTGCACACGGACGACGTGGTGCGGGACACGGCCCTGCCGGAGTTCAAGCTCGACCTCAGCAGCCTGCTGGCGCTGATGCAGGTGGGGGGACGGGGATCCGGTCAGCAGGTGGCTGATGATGACTGGGCTGCGGCCAGAAGTGATTGCAGGGTCTGTCTTGCGGCGCAGTCCAGGCCGGTGACCTGCTGGACCCCGATTTATGTCGCCGCCGCCCGCCGCCCCGCAGCCCGCGCGCCCGCTGCGGCCGCGCCGCGTGGTGCGCAAAATCACCGCCGCGGTGCCGCGCGAGACGGCGCTGGTGGTGACCGTCCAGCGCGCCGCGGACCTGCCGGCGCGGCTGGAGGGCGGCGGCGGCGGCGGCGGCAGCCCCACGCGCGGCGCGCAGTGGTCGCCGACGCGCGGTGCAGCGGGTGAGGCGGCTGGCTGGGCTCGCGGGGAAAGGCACCCATCACAGCTCGGGTGCAAAGGGGGCATGCCCATGGGCCACACACATGCCAACCCGCCACTCAATCCAACGCGTCTCATTGCGCCACTGCCTCGCAGCCAACCGCCTCAGCCGCGCCGGGGCCCGCGCCACCGCGGACCACGCGCCCCCCGGCGCCGGCGCCGCGCCCTCCCCGCCCGCCTCGCCGTCCCGCCGGCAGACCGGAGGCGCCCCACCCGTGGGCTGGGAGGCGGGCGGCCCCGGCTGGGAGGATGTGGAGGGGGAGCCCGTCGGCGCCGGCCCCGGACTGTCGTGCTTCGTGGAGGTCAAGTTCAGGGGCGCGGCGCGGCGGACTGTCACGGTCGACAACGACAGCCCGATCTGGAACGAGCAGGCGCGCCCCTGTTGCCTGCTTGGCAGGCCCTTTTTTCTGGCAATGCAGTGGTCTGCCAGCTCCAAGTGTAAGCTGCTTTCAAGCCCTGGGCTCCTCTTAATTAACCCCCCCAAACCACGCCCCCGCCGAACAACCTCCAACACCCCCCGACAGATCGCCTTTCCGGTTTTCGATCTGCACCAGGAGGCATCCCCAATGGCTTTGAAAGAGTCGGAGGGGGTGCTCACGGTCAACGTTTTCGACGAGGTGCTCACGGCAGCTTCCCAGCAGCGCCTCGAACGCGCGCGCGCCGCCTCGGCCGCGCGGCGGGGGACGCGCGCGACCCGCGGCGACGGCGACGACGACGACGATGGCGGCGGGGGCGGCGGGGGCGGCGGCATCAGCGGCAACGCCGCGGCGTGGGAGGCTTTGACCGAGGGCGGGAAGCTGCCGGAGCGGGAGCGGCGGTTCCTGGGGTGCCTGAGGGTGCCGCTGGCGGCGATTTACCAGGCAGAGGCCATAGAGGGCACCTTCAAGGTGGGCCGGCCGCCAACCTGCATCGATGGGATTGGATTTTGGGCTGCTGCAAGTGTCTTTGTGAGGCTTGGTGGCACTGCCTGCAGGCACGCGCTGTTTGTTCCCCTAAACAGGGACGACCACGCACCGGCCCTCAACAACGCCAACCCGCCCCCAGCTCGAGGTGCCGCCGGTCATCCTGGGCTACCACCAGCCCACGGGGCGCGCCCCCACCCTCACGCTGTTCATCACGCTGCGGCCTCGCCTCGCCGCGCCGGCGCCGCCGGACGAGGAGCGCGTGTCTGGGGAGCAGGACGACGTCGCGCAGCACGCGCACCGGTGAGCCTCCCTCGCTGAGCGCTGGTGGGGATGGGGTGGCTCCGGATCAGGAGCCCGCTGAACGGCTGACCGAGCCCGCCTGCTGAGCGGCTGCAACGGTTGCAGCCCTGCCTGCTCAACCCACACGTCTGTCAAGCCCCCTGCGTGCATGTGTGTGGGCGGGGGAGGTTCAGTGCACCAAACGCCTCAAGCGACGCCATCCCAGCAGCCGGCTGCAGCTGACTCGCCTGCCGCCGCCCCCTCACCCCCGCAGCTGGGTGCCCGCGCTGCAGGCGCTGCCGCAGTGCCGCGGCCGCGTGGTGCGCGCAATGGCGGTCGACCCCGACGGCCTCGGCACGCTGCTGCCGCGGTTCGTGGCACCGATGCAGCTGCCGCCGCAGTTCGAGGCCGCGGGCGCCGCGGTGGGCGGGGTTGGGGCGCATAGCTTTTGGGTGTGGAAGCAGGGGGCTCGTTCGTGCTGACCAGAATGACTACTGGCCCTCCTTTCAGCGACCCCACCCTCCCGAGACCCCCTGAGGCCCCCTGCAACCCCCCCAAACCCCCCTGCAAATAAAAACCGCCCAAAACCGCCCTCAAAACTCAAAACCCCCAGCCGCCCGCTGAACCCGAGGACCTTGGCCGCCTGATGCTGTCCCTCGCGCGCTGGGTGGCCGCCGTGCCTTTCATAGAGGACGCCGCCTTCCGGCGCCGCCGCGTGGACGTCTGGTGCGGCAACGCCGAGGCGCTGGAGCTTGGGGGGTGCGACCATGAGGAGCACGCCCACATGCTGGCGGGGCTGTTTTTGGAGGTTGGGCAGCAGGCGTATGTGGTGCTCGGGACGTCGCTGCAGGGCGCGGCGGCGGCGTTTGTGCTGACGACCGGCGAGGCCGTCGGCGCGGCAGCGGCGGCGGCGGCGGCGGCAGAGGCAGGAACAGCAGCAACAGCAGCAGCAGCACAGCACGGCGGCGACGGCGCTCCCGCGCCGGCAGCTGGGCACTCGGAAGCGGCGGCAGACCCGGCAGAGCAGCAGCAGCAGCAACCGCAGCCCGCGGCGGCCGCCGCCGGCGCTGAGCAGGCGGCGGGCGGCGCGGCCAGCGCGCCGCCCCACGACGCGCGCAAGCTGCGGCTGTGGAATCCGCTGACCGGCGGCTGCGTCCCTGTGCGCGACCCCGCCTGCGAGATGCGGGAGGTGGGGTGGGCGTTGTAGCATGTTTTTGGAGCAGACGGAAAGGCCCAGCAGCTCGTCGCATTGGGCACTGCCCAATTTGAGCAGCAGCAAACACGTATGCAGCTGGCTCACAAGACCTCTGGCTCCCTGGTGGTGTGGGTGTGCCAACCGCGCCGCCGCCCATGCACGCCCACCCCCAACCGAAGGTGGGCACCGTGTACGATTCGGCCAACGTGTGGGCCAACGTGCAGCCCAGCGGCCACCCCTGGGACATGCGCTGGAACCTGGCCGACGGCGCCGCGTGGCGGCCGCTGTTCGGCGCGGTGCTGCCGCCGCGGGAGCTGGCGTCGATGCAGGTGAGCCGCCTCTTCCTTTGCCCTTGCTCGCGTTTCGCGCACGCACTTGTTTTTCGCTCAGTCTTGCTTGGCATCTGTGGCGTGGGCACGCGCAAGGGGTTACTCACGGGTCAGTCATCCATTCAAATGCGCGCGCGCGGCGCCAGGTCCCCCCGTCCTATGTGGACCTGGACCGCCTGGTGTACGAAGAGCTCGAGGCGCGGCTGGAGGAAACGGTCCGCGCCGCACTCTACGGTGCGCGCACGCGCAACCCGCTGGCACGCGTGCGCGTGCGGCTCGCGCAGCGAGCCCGCTTTTTGTGCTCGCACCGCCTGCCGCGGCCGCGTTTTTGGCCGCTCCCACCCAAATCCAAGCCCAAGCCCAGCGCCACGGCCCCTCCGAAACCAAACCCCAGAGGCGCGCAGCGTCGTCATCACGCAGCCCAACAACCGCCTCAGCCGCGTGCTCAAGGCGCTGCTGCGGGAGCTGCCCGCGCAGCTGGCCGCCATCGACGCCGCCGCGCTGGAGGCGAGCGGCGCGATGGCCGAGGGGGCAGGGCTGCCGGAGGGGGCGGGGGGAGGCGAGGCGGCGGACTACGCTGCGGCAAAGCTGCGGGAGCGGACGCGCCTGCTGCGCAGCCTTCAGGTGGGGAGTGGGGTGCTGGGGGGCCGGAAGGCCGCGCGGTGATGCGGGCGCGCCCAGCTGGTGCCACCCGTCCGCCTCGGAGCCTTGCTGCGCTCTGAGCGCGGAGATCCTGCCACACGCATGCGCAACGTTGAAGGCGCCGCCGCCCGATCGAACCCCCCGCTGCATCGCCGGCCCCCGCCCTCCCCGCCGCCAAACAAACGCAGGCCGCCCACAACGGGCGCGTGTCCCGCGAGATGCGCGGCTGCGCCATCAACGGCCAGGTCCTGGCGCTGCCCTTCAGCGACAACTGGGCCGCCGCCGCGGCAGAGGCGGTGCTCAACACGGGGCTGCACCGCACCACGGACCCGCGCGTCAAGTTTGCGATGGCGGCGTTTGTGGAGCCGATGGGCGCCGCGTGGGTGTGCCGCATGTGGGTCTACGCGGCCGCAGTGCGCGACGCCGCCTGAGCGATGATGAATGCGGCTGCACGGGGCATGCACCCGCGCGCGCGTGCGCTTCACCGCCCATGCTGCTGTGCCCACAACCCAATGCGCACGGCCCGCCGTGTGCGCCAGCCACCATGGGTTTTTTTATTAGTGTTACACAAGCCCGGGGCGGGACAGCGGGCAGAGGGAAAAAGGGGCGAGGGGCACGGTCAAAGGCGGTCAATCAATTTCCACGACACAGCCGCGTTGCGACAGGCAGCAACGGGCTCCTCCCCGCAGCTGCTGCCCGCGGCGGCGCAGCGCAGCGCAGCAGGGCACGGTCAGCGCGCCGTCAGCGGGCCCGCACGGCGGGCCCGCGCGCGGCACGCCCCCGCCGCCGCCTCACGCGCCCTGCCCCTCCGTCTCGCGCTTGACCAGCGCCGCAAACCCGCGCCGCGCGGCCTTCACAAAGTCTGCGAACCGGTTCTCCTGGCGCAGCAGTCCGGACAGCTCGTCGAGGCAGTCCAGGCGGGGCTCGCAGCTGGTGACCTCGTAGGTGTTGTCCTCCAGCACGCGCACCGCGAATTTGAAGGCGCGCGCGGGGTCGCGGGGGTCGATCAGCCGGAAGATCAGGTTGAGCTCCTCTGCAAGCGGTCGGCGGGGTTTGGGGGCGGGGGGGGGGGGGGGCGGTGCGGGGTCGAGGGGCGGTCAGCCGGCCGGGGCCACGCACGCGCTGCTGCCACCCCACCGGCGGTCAAACCAACCCACGGCGGTCGAGCGCCACCGCCGCAATGCGGGTTTGCTCCCCCCTCCACCCACTCCCATCGCCCCAAAGCGCGCGAGGCCCCCCCCAACCAAGCCGCGGCGCGCGGCCCCCACCGTCTCCGGGCACCAGCTCCAGCCCCAGCACCGACGCGTACAGCCGCAGCACCTTGTCCAGGGCACCCAGCCGGTTGTCCTGGGTGCTGCGCTCGCGCTGCAGCTCTGTGAACGGCGGGGCGCGGGTGCGGCAGCGGGTGCGCGCGCATGCGGTGATAATGCCGTACAGTGATTGCGGCGCATGCGACCAAGTCACAGCAAGCGTGCAGCACGCCCATGCAGCTGGGTCAACAAGCAAGCGCAGGGCGCCCGCCGCGCGCACCCTGCTCCGCCGCCTGCGCGCCCGCCGTCTCCGCCTCGAGCTCGGCGCGCAGCTGCCACAGCCGCCGCTGCAGCGCCGCCTTCTCGCCGCCGAGGGACTCGGACATGCTGCGCAGCGCGTCGCGCTCCGCCACGTCGCGCGACATGTCTGGCGGCGGTTGTTTTTGGGGTGCGGGGCGCGGTTTGTGGCGGGCACGGAATCAACGGCGTGCGCAGGCAGGGATTGCTGATTTGGCGCTGCAACCGGCATGCTCCACGCCGCCGCCACAGTGAGCCGGCTGCGCCCCCTGGAGAGGGCGGCCTGTCCCCCCCCTCCGGTACCGATACCCACATTGCTGCACCTCCGCCGCCTGCCGCTCCAGCTTGTAGTAGCGCTCGTTCAGGGACTCCACATCAGCTGCGAGGGAGTCGGTGCAAAAGGGGGGGTTGATGCGGGGCGCCGGTCGCCACGACAACGCAAACGCCGGCGCCGCAGCACAGTGCAGTGCAGCGCGCACGACGCTGCACCGTGCGCGCCGCGCGCCGCCCGCACGGCCGGCCTGTCGCGCGCCCGCACCTGATGCCGTGCGAACGCCACGCAGGAACGATGCCTTGCAGTCGTTGGCAACGCGGGTGGTGCCCGCGGCCCACTTCTTGAACGCGGCCTGCGTCTTGTCCAGCTCCTGCTGGAGCTCGTCCGTGTCTATCATCGTGCCGCTGCGTTCCGCCGTCGTCGATGCGACCTAGTTCAACGATCGACGCCGCGCCTGCAGGAGAACACGGGCTGGCGCGGCCGCGCGGGGCGGGAGATCACCGACGCCGAGTCGGTGGGGCTGGTCGCGTAAATGGAAATTGTCTGGTCGCTGTCCTAAAGGCGTGGGTGGGCGCGCACTCGCCTTTGGAGCTGGGCTGGGGGCACCCGGGAAATTAAATCCGCCAGCCAGGCAGTCAGCTCGCAAGGGTGCCGCGCAAGGGCGCCGGGCAGGTTCCGCGTTGATAAAAGTGGCAAGCGCATTGTTTTTGCGCGACCTGTGAGCTGCTCCCTGCTGCCCGCCCGAGACCGAGACCGCGATCGCGCCGACCATCAGCTCATTCGGGGCGCGCACCGGAAACATGCTGCAAAGACAGTGCCAGCCGCGGGCGCCGCTGCCCGCCGCTGCGGCTCGCCGCGCAGCCGGCGCGGGCGCGCGACCGGTGGCGGCGGCCGCCGCGGCGCGCGGGCGCAGCGCAGCGGGCGGGCCCGCCCTGCAGGAGGTGGGCTGTGTGCGCCGTGGGGGCGGCGGCGAAAAGCGCAGCCCAGCCGCGCCGCGGCTGAGGAGCCCGCCCCACCGCCCCAACCCCGCCCGCGGCGTCCCCCTCTCGCGCCCCTCCCCCTCTGCTGCTGCAGCTGGACCTGAAGCGCCTGTACAGTGACGCCACCTACCTGCCGGAGCGCCTCATCGGCCCGGTGGAGGTGCAAACGCCGCCGGGTGCGGCTAGGGCGGCGGCCGCGGCGGTGCTTTTGCTTTGCTGCCAGCTGCCGACGGCCCTGCCCAGCCGCGCACCCGCCAGCCCGCGCAAAGCATCCGCCCGCCCGCGCGCCCGCAAACACGCACAAACACCCCAAACGCCGCCAACGTCACCCGCCAGGCAAGTCCCGGCGCGTGGTGACTAAGCGGGACGTGCCCATCGGCACCCTCCTGCTGGTGTCTGAGCCCCTGGGGGGCGTGCTGCAGGCAGAGCCCGGCCGCACGCTGCTGCCCCTCGACCTGCTATCCCACCTGCAGGGGCAGCGGCTCAGCGAGGCAGACAGGTGGGGGCCAAGGACGGGGGGGCCGCGCGCGCGTGCGGCGGCGCTGGGCGTCGCGGGGGTGCTGCATGTCAAGGCCGGCATGCCGGCAGGCGGGCAGGCACGCGTTTTGGCAGCCCGCCGCAGCGGCTGCGCTCAGAGAAGCGCAGTCTTGATTCCTGCCGAGCCAGCTGCCTTTGCCGCCTTCCCCCCCCCAAAAAAACCCAACGAAAGGTTCAAGCTGTGCCTGCTGTACGACGGCAGCGCCGCCAGCCAGCAGCGGCAGACCAGCTTTCGTGACTTCGAGGCCTCCACCGCCACCGCAAAGGCGGCAAAGGCAAAGACCGCCGCCAAGGGCTTCGGCGGCGCCGGCGGCAAGGCCCCGCAGCAGCCGGCGGCAGGCCAGCAGCAGCAGCTGCAGCAGCAGCAGCAGGGCGCCGGCGAGCTGACGGTCGGCCGCCTCGAGTCGATTCTGAACTACAACGCGTGGGGCGCCGAGGTCAGCGACCTGGGCGCCGCCCCCTGCCGCGGCGAGGAGCTGCGCGCGTTTGTGGGGCTGTGGCCGGAGTTCGCCCTGCTCAACCACAGCTGCGTGCCCAACGCGGGCGCGACGCTCGTGGGGGACCGCCTCGTGGTGCGCGCGGCGAGCGCTATACCGCGGGGCGCGCAGGTCACTACGAGCTACCTCGACTCAAAGGGCGGCGTGCCGCTGGCGGACCGGCGGCGCGCGCTGGACGCGGCCTACGGGTTCACGTGCCGCTGCGCGCGCTGCAAGGTGGGGGGGCTTTGGGGGTTGGGGGGCCGCGTCCGAGGGGGCGAGGGGCTTTGGGAAAGGAAGGGGGTGTGCATGCTTTCTCGCGCGGCGGGCTTTATCCCTGCTTCCCCCGGCATCCTTGCTGCCCCAAGCCCGCTCGCGCAACCGGTGACCTGCCGCCGCCGTCTGCCCGCACCCCCGCCGACGCCACCTTCGCGCCCCCTACCCCCCACCCCAAAGCTCGAGGAGGGCGCGCCCGAGGCGGTGCGGGCGGGGATAGAGCGCCTCCACGGCCTGTGCCTCCCCGACGCCGGCGGCCCTTTCGAGGGCCTGGCCGCCGCCACAGAGTCCCTCGACTCTGCCGCGCTGTCCCGCACGCTGGCCGCGGCCGCGCCGGAGCTGGAGGCCTTCCACGCCGTGCTGGACGCCGGCGGCTTCCCGGCGGGCTCGCTCAACCGCGTGGCGCTGAGCGCGGGGGCGGCCAGCTTCTTCCTGCAGCTGCAGCGCGCCAAGGTGGCCGCCGCCGAGGCGGCCGCGTCGGCGGCGGCTCCCGGCGGGGGCGAGGACGGCGGCGGCGGCGGCGGGGGCGTCGACCCGCTGGAGCTTTTTGATCTGGTGGAGATCATGCGCGTGTACCAGCCCGGCGGCGCGGGCGTGCTGGCCACGGCGGCGGACGCGCTCAGCTACACGGCCGCCAAATTCGGCGCGGGCTCCAGCCAGGCGCAGGCGGCGCTGCAGCTGTTCCTCAAGGTGGGGCGGGGCCGGGGTGGGGCGGGGCCGCGCGCACGGGCAGGCTGGTGTCAGTCCGCCCGCAGCTCTGCGCACACTCTCTGCCGTGCGCGCTGGCTCGATTGCGGCGCCAGCCACAGCGCGCTGCCGTACTCCACACTGCCGCCGCCCCTTTCCCACCCCACCACGCAGATGCTGCTCATCAAGTTTGGCGAGGTGCAGGACCGGGCCACGCTGGAGCGGCTCGTGGACGCCGTGACGCGCTCCTCACCGCGCCTGGCTTCGCTGGGGCTGGACGGGGGCTTTGCAATTGCGGCCGAGGCGGGGGCTGCTAGCGGCGGCGCCGGCCAGCAGGCCGCGGCTTGAGCTGTCCTTGCCGTGCTGCCACCTGGTGCATGCGCTGCTGCTGCTGCGGGGACTGCTGCGCCCCAGTAATAAACCCCTCGCGGTTACCAGAGACAGCATGCGCTGTGGGCGATGACAGCCGCCGGCAGAGCGCACGTGTGGCGCTGATAGGGGGAGCCAAGGATTGGGCTCATTGGAGTGGTGGCGGTGCAAAAAAAAACAGGGGGCACGCCGCAGCAGGTATTGGTTTCAGGAAGCAGAGCCGACAAGGGCCATCATCAGAGCTCTCCAGTGCAGGAATTGGGGCTTGGGAATTGGCATGGGTGGTGCTCACTCAGAGCAGGGCCGCAAACAGCACAGAAGCAAATGCACCAGCAAAGAAAAGGTTGGGCGAGCGGCCGAGGGAGGCCGACTGTGCGGCGGTCTTCAGGGTGCCGGCCTTGGCGGCGGTGTAGATGGCAGAGGTCACGTTGACGCGCTTGCTCTCGGGCGCCTCGCACGCCGCCTGGCTCGTGAGCGCGCGGCAGGCCTTGGCGGTCTCGTACAGCGGCGTGTTTGCGACGGCACCAAACGCCTGGAGGGTGGCCACAGGCGTGGGCGCGCAGGTTATGCTGAAGGTGCAGGCGGGGGCGCGCGCGTTGCACTGGTCCTCGTTGAGCAGGTTGGTGGACAGGCCCTGGGGGCCGCACACGGTGAGGAGGGACTGGAAGACCTTGAAGCTGTCGCAGTTTCCCCACACGGAAGCATCAAACGCATCCACCTTCTGCAGGCGGGGCCAGGGCGTTTGTTGAGGGGAGGGGGGTAGTGTAAGGTGCTGCTGCTGGTTTGCACCTGCCGTACTTGCACCCGCTGGCCAGCAGTTTTATTCACACGACCCCACGCATGCTGTGTTGTCACGCAGTGCAAGCGGCGGCATGCCCAGCGGACTGCTACACAACCCCTGGCTCACCGACTGGAGGCCGGTGAGTGCGGAGGCCACGCTGCCGGCAAGGCTTGTGGGCAGGTCGGCGTGGTGGCAAACCCCCTCGGTCCAGGCGCACTTGGAGTTGGTGGCGCTGCAGGCGTCCGGCGTGGCCGCCTTGGAGCAGGCGTTGGCGATCGCAACAAGAGAGCCGGAGCAGGCGGCGGCGGCCTTGAGCTTGTCTTCGTTGCCGGTGGTGACGGCGGAGCACTTGGGGGTCTGCAGGTGGGGGGTGTTGTTGGTGGGGGTGTGTGTGAGGGGATGGCGGTGCCGCGACGGCACGATAACTTCCGAGGCACGCAGCTCGTCACCCTCAAAGCAGCCATTCCCTCAAAGCCGCCCTCGAGCTGCCATGACCGATGACGCACGGTGTACGAGGAGAGCAGCCCGATGTCGTTGTAGTAGCACGCGGCATTGGCGGTGCAGGCGTCGGCCGTGGCGATCTGGTTGCAAGCAACCTCGTTGGTCGCGAGCTGGAGGTAGGTCACGGCATAGGCGGTGAGGTTGGTCCAGGAGCCCACCGTGGCGAGGACGGCAGCTGCATGCGGCGGGTGCGGGCGTGGTGTGGTTGCTTCAAGGTGGTGTCTGCTACGCCCGCATGCATCGCATGCAGCGCGACAACTGCCGCATGCGTGCGCATGCGTGCGCTCCAGCGGCTCCGCGCATGCAACCCTTGGCCGCCCACGCACCGCTCGAGGCGCCGCACACCCCCCTGTTCCACGCGCACTGCGTTGCGTTGATGAGGCCGTCGGTGGTGGAGAGCACGCCCACAGCAGGGGTGGTCACGGTAGGGACAGGGGTTGTCGTTGCGGTGGTGAAGGGATCGGTGCTGGTAGCGCCGTCTGTCGTGGTCGCAGGATCGGTCGTGGTTGTGGTCGCGGTGGTCGCAGGATCGGTCGTGGTTGTGGCGACGTCGGTGGCGTCGGTGGCGGGCGCGGCGACCTGCGCGTGGACGGCGGCGGCCGAGAGCAGCAGCAGCGCTGCGAGAAAGGCAGTCCAGCGCATGGCGGCCATCTTGACCGACTCGGACCTGTTTGGAGGCAGCAGCGACGGGTGCGAGGTGCGCTGGGGCGGCGGCGGGCAGCGGGGCCGCGCACGCCGCGCTGCTGGTCCCAGGCCCCAGGCCCCGCGGCAACGCGCTTGGAGGCGCCCCGAACGGCTATGCGGGCCAGTTCGAGCCTGTTCAGGTGCTCAGGGCCCGGGTCGCGGCCAAATTCGTGCGCCCACCTCCGCACGGGAAGACTGGTTGACTGGCGAGAAGGGCGGCTTGGGCGCTTGGCGTAGATCAAGGTCGAGATTTATGGCCTACCAAACGATCGCGGCCCAATTTGAGCCGGCAGCAGCAAGGGAGGGAAGGCAGGCAGGCGGTTACTGTGGGCGGACTGGGGGAGACGACCGCGCCCGGCTGCCCCTTCAGGTCTGCGCGCCCCTGATCCTGCGCGGCGGCGTAGCTGGCCGCGCGCGACGAGGGGGCCGTGCGGCGGATCTGGTAGGGGGCAAACTTCCTGTCCTGCACGCACAGCGTGCACGATTCGGGCACGGCCAGGGGCGGCGCCTGTGGCGCGGCGGCGCGCCTGCTGCGGCCACGGCCGCGGCCACCATGAGCGCAAAGGCTAGCAGCAGGCTAGCAGGCGCTCGACCCGCTCTCGCTTCACCGCCCGTGTTGTCCGCCATCAGCACCGGCAACGACGACAAGCTCAAGGCCGCCGCCGCCTGCTCTGGCTCTCTTGTTGCGATCGCCAACGCCTGCTCCAAGGCGGCCACGCCGGACGCCTGCAGCGCCACCAACTCCAAGTGCGCCTGGACCGAGGGGGTTTGCCACCACGCCGACCTGCCCACAACCACACCATACCGGCACACCGAACACCAGCTTGAAGCAACCACACCACGCCCGCACCCTCCGCATGCAGCTGCCGTCCTCGCCACGGTGGGCTCCTGGACCAACCTCACCGCCTACGCCGTGGCCTACCTCCAGCTCGCGATCAACGAGGTTGCTTGCAACCAGATCGCCACGGCCGACGCCTGCACCGCCAATGCCGCGTGCTACTACAACGACATCATCGGCCTGCTCCTGCACCAAACAACTGCTCGGGCACCCTCTAGAAGGCGGATGGGTCCGACGCTTCCGTTTGGGGGACGTGCTGCCGACCCTCTGCCGGTTACAGCGGCAGCGGCAGTGAGCTATAGGCAGCGAGGTGCAGCGCGGCCCTTCACCGCGCAGGTGGCGCGGCGCCGTTGCCACCGCGTCCAGCAGCGGCCGCCGCAGCGAGCTCCGCCTTGAGCCGCACAATTTCGCGCTGGTAGGTGACCGACGCAGCAGCCAGGTAGCGCTGGAGCACCGCCAGCTGCTCCTCCGCCATGATGGCCCGCGCCTCGGCGTTCTGCCGGGAGGTGGCGGGGGGTCGGCGCCAAGGTTTGACCAGGGCATGCCCTGCATTTGACAGGGCTCGATTCGCTTGCATGCGCGGGAGGGCTGCACCCCCAGACCCGGATGTGCACAACAGCCAGTGCTCCATGCATGTCCAATCACCTGCAGCTTGCGCTCAAGCTCCCGCTGCGTCCGTGCAGCAAAGTCCCTGACCTGCTGCTGCTGCAGCGCCGCGTCTGGGGCCGGCTGCTGCTGCGGTGGGGGCTGCTGCTGCTGGGCCTGCTGTGGGGTTGCTACCGCACCTGCCGCAGCCGTGGCACGGCTCCGCAGCTGTGCGTTTTCGATGCGCAGCTGTCAGCGGTGGGGTTGGTTTGGCGTGCAGGCGGAGACTTTAGAGGCAACGACATGCCGGGCCCGTATGCGCTTTGCGCCGGCCCATGCAAGCCCATGCAAGCCCATGCAAGCAAGGCAGGTGGCACAGCCTTATAAATGCGCGCCCAAAGCTTCACACAACTTGACCACACCTTTGCAACCTCTGCCAGCAGAGCCGCGTCTGGCGGTGCTGCCTGCGCCGGCGCGGCTGCCGCGGCTGCGGTGCCCCCTGCGGCTGCTGCGCCCGGCCCCATGCTGGCTGAGCGGGTGATGCGGCGCTTGAGGCGGTCGAGCTCTTCCCGCAGCCGCGCGTTCTCCAGCTGCAGCGCGCCCATGCCTGCGCCGTGGCAGTGTGTTTGCGCGCGTGCCTCGGCGCAAGCGTCAAGCGGGTGCAAAAGCTTGCCTGGATGGTGAAAGGCAGAGGCCGCACAGACACATTGTGTTGGGCACCCCTGCAGAAGTCAGCCCCAGGACTGGCTGGACATCACAGGATCAGTGGCGCTCACCAATGCTCTGTAGCTCTGCCGCGCGCGCCGCTGCAGCTGCGAGGCCCCCCGCTGCTAGTTTGCCGACGCCCTGCGGGCCCAGCGTGTCAAGCTCGAGCTGCCTTACCTGCGTTGAAATGTTTATCAAGGGTCTTGGTTTTCGGGCGGCCTTTGATTTTAAGCAGGCGCGGGGAGCTGCGTCCAAGAATGCGCCTGGGGCAGCGGCAACACTGGAAAGATCCCCCGGCCCGCCGCCCCGCTGACCCTGACTGCCTCGACGCTGGCTTCCAGCTTGGTCACCCGGTCCCTCGCGCGCGCCAGCGCGGCGCGCTCGGGCGCCTCGTCCTGCCTGCGTTTCAAAGGGGGGCAAGACACAGCACGGCAACCAGTCTCGGCCTGCCCTTCCCAACCGATGCAGACACAGCAAAGGGCGCCCTTGAAACACCCAGCGGTTTCACCCCAGCAGGCGGCTCCGCCGTGCATGCTTGCCATCCCAAATGCGCCCCCCCCACCCGCCGGCCTCACTTGAGGATCTCCTCCAGCCCCCCTGCCAGCACAGCGTCCTCATGGGGCACCAGGGGAGGGGGGCCCGCCCCGGCTGGCCACTCGTCTTCCAACCGGTAGCTGGGCGGTTTGGGGTTGGGGGGCCGACGGGTGCAGAGTCAGGAATGGTGAGCGTGCTAAAGTGAGGGCCAACATCTGGCACGGGAGCGAACGCCGGAGCAGCAGCAACGTGCGAAAGGCTGCGGTCCAGGCAGCACGGCGGCAGCGACCGAACGCAGCGCCGCGCCGCGCTGCGAAGCCACCCCTCCCAAAGCCGCCCACCGCAGCGAGCGGTAGCCCGCGTAGAGCAGCCGCAGCCGGCGCCGCAGGTCGGTGTGGCGCGAGGCCAGCTCGTCGGCGTCGCGGCGCACCTCGGCGCTGCGCTCCTCAGAGGCCTGCACAGAGTTTGGGCGTGGTGGGGTGGGGGTGGGAGTGGGTGGGGCAGTGTGAAAGTTGCGCGGCGCGGCCTGTCACAGGCTGGCGCGTGCCAACACAATCTGCAAAGTCACTCAACAAGCTGGTGGGTTGTTAGAAGCTGCAGACACGCGCCCAGCTCACAAGCAGGCCGCCGGGTTTCGACCCAACAGCGGCAAGACGAAGCAATGCCAAAGGCAGCAGGGGCGCCAGGCAAGCAGGCGCGCGCGGCGCGGCGCCCCCCCCCCACCGCCAGCGCCTCGTCGAGGTATGACGTCACCCGCGCCAGCAGCTCCTCCGGCGCCAGCGCCAGCGCCGCAGCGCCGCCGCCGCCGCCGCGCCCCGCGGCGAGCGCGGCGCGGCGCGCCAGGTCTGAGACCTCGCGGGCGGCGCCCTCCATGCGGCAGCGGAAGATGGACCTGGTGACGGCGGGGCGGGACGGGGCGGCGGGGGGGGGGGTGCGTGTATGCGCCAGGCAGCAGGCGGGCCGTTGCCTGCGCCGGAGGGCGCAGTCGCTGCTGATGAGTGCCGGCCCCTCTGCTTCCAGAACCAGCCCTCACCGGACGCAACAATGAACCCCTGGTGTAGCAGGAAGCACTGGCGTCAGTCACAAATAAGCAACAGCCAGTCACAACAGAAACCGCGCCCCCTCACCTGGCCTGGTCGAGGGCGTCCTGGCTGACCGCCCTCAGCGTGCGCGTCGCCTCCAGCTGCTGCGCCGTGTCCGCCAGCTGCCCCTCCAGCTCCTGGATGCGCCGCTCCTGGATCTTGATCTGCCGCTGCATCTGGAGGCGCACGCGCCGCAGATCTACCTTGCCGCCATCAGGCGGCGGGGGCGGGGGCGAACCCGGGGGCGCCCCGCCGCCCGGCCGCACGCCGCCCCCGGCGCGGCCGGTGGCCTGCTGCTGCGCCGAGCGGGGCGCGGCGGCGGCGCGGCCGACGGGGGCCGCCGCCGACGCAGCCGACGGGGCAGGAGGCTCTGGCGGGGTTGGGGATTTGCTCGTTTAGTCGAATGAGTGATGATGCGCCGCCGCGCCGCTTTGCATAATTCACCCCAACCAGCGGCGCTTGCCCGCAAACCCCCTCCCCCCCCACAATAAACCCACCCTCCTCGTCATCCGCGTGCACCAGGGCCGACGCGTCCCCCGCGCTGGCGGCCTCCAGGTTTGCTATGAGCCGCGTCAGGCGCCGCACCTCGGACTGGGCCTCCGCCAGCTGGCGTGCGTTTTGGGTGCGTGGGGGTTGTGGGGTGGGGAGGGTGGTTTTGTGTGGTTTTTGCGTGCGAACCCGCCAAAGGCGTTGCAGCCTGGTGATGCGCCATGCGCTGGCGGGCTCGCTCCCTCAGGTAAGGTTTTGGGCCTGCAGAGGTGGGTGCGTCTGCTGAAGGCAAAGGGCAAACGGTGCAACGGCCATCGCAAAGCTGCGCGGCAGCAGGCCGCGGCCAACCTGCTCCTCCAGCGCCGCCGTCGTGCGCTGGGAGCGCTCCAGGTCCTCTTGGCAGGCGCGCAGCCTGGCGTTGAGCTCGTCGCGCGCGTCTGGGTTTTTGTTTTGGTTTTGGTTCGGCCGGGTGTGAAGCGTTGTATCGCACGCGTGTGCGCTGTGAACGCCTTGCCGCCCGATGCTGCAAGCCTCAGCGCGCTCAGGCCCCCTCCAGGCGCCCCTGCCACGCGCACGGCCCCTCCCCAAATCCACCCACCCCTGCCCCCGCCGCCCACACGGCCCCTCCCCTAACCCACACACCCCCCTGCACATACACCCGCGAGGGCTGAGTGGTCCTCAGCGCGCACAGCGCACGGCCCCTCCCCCCCCCTCCCCGCCCCCCCACCCCCCCCACACCTGCCAGCGCTGCGTGGTCCTCTGCGCGCACAAAGTGCTCCAGCCGCCCCCCCTCCAGCTCCAGCACCCGCTGCTCAAGGGCGAACCGCGCCGCCTCGTGGTCGCGCGCCGCCTCGACGGCCTCCATCTGGAAGTCTATCAGCGCGCGCGACACCGCCAGGCGCTGCTCCTCGCTGCGCGGCGGCGGCGGCGGGGAGCCGGTTTACTTGCGTTCGGTCCCGCAGGCACGACGGCGGGCAGTTTCCTCTCTGTCCGGCGGGCACTATTGCCGCCCCCCGTCCCCGCAGCGGGAACCCGCATCCCGGTCGCCCCTACAGCAAAAGCAAGTCACGAAAAGAGGGCCCCGCCCCCCCCCACACGCACACCTTCGGATCAGCGCCTCCTGCAGGTCTGCCTTTTCCTGCAGCTCGTCGGCGCCGGCATCCTTCAGCTTGGCCAGCCGGGCCTGCGGGCGGGGAGGGGGGGGGGTTGGGGAGGGGAGGAGTAAAAGCGGGGTGTGGGCCAGGGGCAAAGGTTCGGGCTGAGATTGACCAAACACTGACTTTATGTGCCGACTTCCAAAAAGGGAGGGGGCGAGGCGTGCGGAACAGACAAAGAGGCTGCCAGGCCACGTGCGCGCGCGCGCGCCTGCAGGGCGTCGCGCTCCGCCGCGAGCGCCGCCGCCTCGGCCCGCCCCTCCAGCAGGCGCGCCTCCAGGTCGCGCGCGCGCGCCGCGCCCAGCGCGCAGTCCTCGGCGTCGCCGCCGGCGGGGGCGGCGGCCAGCTGGTCGCGCAGTGCCTCGCGGTCCTCCTGGGTTTGGGGTTTGCATTTGATTCGCGGCCCGATGGGGCGCTTTTCCGGGCTGGACGAGAGTGTTGGGGCCTGTCCGCTGGCGTCCCCAGCAATCCAAAAAGTGCCGGCGCAGGCCAGCTGCACAGGAGCGGCGGCCCGCAGAAAGCGGCGGCCCCAAACTGCATCTCTCTCCCGCCGCCGCACCGCCACGGCCAGCAGGCGCGCCCGCATCTTGCGCAGCAGCCCCCTCGCGCGGCTGTGGTTGATTATCGGATAGTTTGCCACCCGCCGCGCCGCCGCGGCGTGGCGCAGCGTGGTGGCGGACGCCTCCCACTCCCCCTGGCGCAGGGTGGCGACCATCAGGGTGATGCAGTTGCCGCCCAGCGCGTCTGAGTTTGTGCGGCGGCGGCGCGGGCGGCAAACTTAGGTTGCTGTGCGCGGCCGTTTACGGGAGCTGCAATTTCGAAGGCAGCTCCATCCGCAAGGCGCAAGGGCGCCGCATGCCTGCCGGTGCCGACACACATTTTCATAGAGGCATGCAAGCGGCCCACAAGCGAGCCCTGCACCGGCCGCGCCGCACCTGCCAGCAGGCGCGTCAGCGTGCCCTCCTCGTAGTTTGCAAAGTCTGCGCCGCCCTCCGCCAGGCGCCGCAGCTGCGCATGCAGGGGGGCGGCGGTGGTGGATGGAGTAAACAATACGTCTAGCGACCGCGAGCATGCGACAGGGCGCAGCCCCCCATTGTCACGCAGGCACGCACTGCGTGGGAGTGCACAACATGTGCAAAAAATCAGCTGCCGTCTCCCCCTTGCCCCGTACCCAAACACCCAGCACCGCCCCCTCCCCATGCCCCACCAGCGACGCAAAGGCCACGAGGCTGCGATTGGTTGCGACGCCCTCCCGCAGCCGCAGAACCTCGGGGTCCATGCCCAGCCGTTCGGCGCCAGGCATGTCGACAAACTGGGGGGGGCGTGCAGTCCAAGCGCAGTCCGGGAGGGTGTGCGGACGTCAGTGCGCATGTTACGGGGCCAGGTCTGCTGCCACAGGCGTCGCTGGCAGCCCCGGCCGGGTTGGCCCGCCATGTGCGCGCGGGCCGAGCTGGGCAAAGGCCGCGCGGCGGCCCGCGGGCGACGGGTCACACAAAACAAAGGGGCGGCGGCAAGCCAGACAAGCAGCTGCGGGCGGGCGGGCGCACCGTCAGCCGCGACAGCAGCACTCTGTCCTCCTCCCCAGGCAGCGCCGCCGGCGCGTACTGCGCAACGGTGACGACAAACAGCGCCGACGCGCGCTCGTGCACGCTGCCGGCGTCGCCGACGCGCCCGTCGCGGGCGGCGCGGCCTGCCTCGAACGCGGCGCGCAGCTCGTCGGCACTGCGGGCGGGGCGCGTGCGCAGGCCGGGCACCACGGGCCCGTCTTCGGCGTCCTCCGTGACCTGCGCGGCGGCAGGCGGGCAGGCGGGCGGACGCTAGGGTTTTGCGGCCTCTCGACCCACCCTTTGCTTTTGGATCGCGGCTGCCAAGCCGCCCATGGTCACTCTCAGGGCACGCCGCCCGTCAGCAGGGCGCCGCGCCGCGCCGCGCAGCACCGCCCCGCCCACCGGCAGCGCCGCGGCCGCGGCCGCGCCTGCCCCCGCGGCCAGCAGGTCGTGCACCGCCTCGTCAGCAACCTCCGCGTGGGAGGCCTCCACGAAAAAGTCAAAGCCCTTTGCGCTGGGGGCGCGCCGCCTGCGCGCGACGGCCTCGCCTGCGCGCGTTCAGTTCGGGGGCAGCGGATACGGCGGCGGCAGCGGCGGTGGCGGCGGGCGGAGGCTGCAGGGCTTGGCAGGGTATTCAACGGCGAGTGCTAGGTGGCAGGGTTGGGGAGGGGGGGGGGTGCTGAGAACAGCAAAGAGGCATGTGCAAAACCGGAAAACCCACACAAGGCGCGGCCGGCCACGCACCCACGGCCACCGCCTTGGCGTGCAGCAGCTCAAAAAGCTCCGCCGCCGCCAGCGCGACGAGCCCGTCGGCGCCGCCGCCGCCCTCCAGAGTCGTGGTCTTGCCAGAGCCTGCGGCGGCGGCGGGGGGCACGCGACGCAGCGTACGTGTGCGACACCGTTGCGGATGATGCCAACAGCTTGCTCTCTTGCAAAGGCCAGGGGCGCCACGGCGCCGCGGACACAGCACACTCGTTAGCCGCCGCCTGCCGTCGCTGCGGCGGTGAGTTGACGCGATGAAGCGAACAACCCACCCGTCGCGCCAAAGGCGAGCACGCAGACGTTGTAGCCCTCGAGCAGGCGGCGCAGCAGCGGCGCGATGCTGCGCGCGTGGACGTCGGCGCTGCTGGCGTCGGGGCCGTACACAAAGGACAGCTCGTACTCATCCTCGCTTTTCAGGCGGCGGGGGGTTTGGGTGAGTGGGTGAGTGGGTGAGTGGGTGGGTGGGTGGGACGGAGTAGTGGTGTGTGGGGCGGGGGCATACATGCGGCTGTGGGCTGCGGGCAAACACGTGCCTGTAGGCGCGGGTGTGGGGGCGCCGTGCGGGCGGCGCGCGCGCCAAAGTTGCTCACGGCTTTGGCTGAAGGGAGGCCGCTTTGAGGATGGCGCAGCGGTTCGCGGAGGCCAGCAGGTCCTGGCGCGCCCCTGGGAGGGGAGCGTGCACGGGGTCGGACTTTCAGCTGCGGTGCGGCGGCGCGCGCGCGCCGCCGCACGACCGAGTTCAGCCCGTTTGGCGTCGCCCCGTGAGGCTGTGCGGTTTCTCGGTGGCTTCGACTGCTACATACGGCCGGTCGCGGCCCTATCTGCGCCCCAGCTCGGCGGCTTTTACGCCCGCGGCACCTGGCGAGCCGGCGTGGATCCTCGCCACCACGTCGATGGGCAGCCCGGGTGTTGCTCCCGTCCAGGACGGCCGCGTGGAGCCCCTGCCTGCGCCCCTGGCCGTCATCGCCGCCGCGCCGCGCGCGTCGGTGGGCCGGCGCTGCTGCTGCTCCGACCTGCGGGCCGCATGCGAAAAGGAGCGAAAAGTACACAGCAAAAGGAATGATGGGATGTTTTGCCTCAGCAAGGTTTGCAGCGCGGCCAACGGTGGTGTTGAGCAGAAAGGGGTCCCTGGTCGCACATTACCAAACGTTTGACCGGGGGTTGACTGTCGCCTGCAGCAGCTGTCGACGCCCCTTCCGCCCACGGCCGCCTTGCCCGAGGCTTAAAGGCGATGTGGGGTTGAGCGTAAAGTGGCGGGCTGTGCGATGCGTGCAGCAGGCGGCAGCTTGCAAGCTGCAGCGTGCCGTTCATTCCAGCTTTGGTCGGCAACCCTCCAAGCACTACGGCAACTCAACGCCGTCGCAGCCTTGAGCGCCCCGGCCCCCTCGCTCTTGGAAAGTTCCGCGCTCGCAAGCGCAGCACAACGCCGTCGCCGCAGCCCCGACACGCGGGCACCACCACCGCGGTGACGACGAAGCGGCGGCGGCGGCGGCCTCAAAGCCGTCCCTGCCTCGCCGCCAGCCCGTTCTCAACGCATACCTCGACGGACTTGCCGTGCTCTCGCCATGATTGCGACCCTCATCCTTGCAGCGGCCCGCCGGGGTGGGGTCGCGTGCAGATCCTTTGCGACCGCCAGCCAGCGCTTCGAGCAGCAGGAAAACGCGCTCTACAGCACCGGAGACCTGCCGGGGCGCAATGTGGATCTCTTCGGACCGCTCGCCGTGCGGCTCGTCAAGGGTGCGGCTGCTGCCGCTTGCTGCTGCCGCTGTCGCTGCACGGTCGGCACCGGCGGCGCACCGCAATCGCTGCCGCCGCCCCCACCGCCGCCGCCGCCGCACACGCCCACCGCATACAGGCAAGGGGCGCGGCTACGTGGCCACCGGCCCCATCGAGCTGGGGGACCTGCTGCTCTGCGCCCGCCCCGCCGCCGCGCTGCACGGGCCCGTCGAGGACGCCCCAGACGCGGCCCTGCTGATGCCGCAGCTGATGGCGCTGCGGCCGGAGGCGCTCGAGTGGCCGCAGCGTGCAGCGCTGGCGCACCTCAGCGACGGCACGGGTGCGGAGCCCCGCAGCGAGCGGACTGGCGACTGACTCGCCCTCGCGTGCATTGGCCTTTGCCTGTGCCTGTGCCTGTGCCGCCGTTGCACCAACAGCAGCCGTCGTTGCACCAACAGCAGCCGTCGTTGCACCGATAGCAGCCGCCGCTGCACACGCGCCAACCTCCGCCCCTTTTGCGCACAGAGGCGTCCGTGTCGCAGCCCCCACCGCCGTTCTGGGACCCCCCTTCGGCCGGCGGCGCCGCCGCCTCGGGCGCCGCGGCAGCCGCCTCGGCCGCGTGGCCGCCGCCGGACGAGGCGCTCGCGCGTTTGATAAAAGTCAATGCGTTTGGAGATGACTACGAAGACTTGGCCGCGGCAGCTGCCCGGGGCGCGGGCGGCCGCAGCTGTGTTGGCCTGTGGCCGGCTTTCGCGGTGCGCCGGCCTTGCGCACCGGCTGTCTGCCGCGCGCATGGCTGCTTCGCCTGCTGCAGCAGGCAATGACTGCTTTCTGATGGGATTCACTCGTTCCGGAAGCTTGCTTAACTCATCACGGACGCGCATCCCGTCCCCCCCCTCCAAACAACACCCGCAGTACTTCAACCACAGCTGCCTGCCGTCCACGGTGCATTACGTCGTGGGCGAGCGGATGGTGGTGCGGGCGGTGCAGGACATTGCAGAGGGTGGGTGGGGGGTGGCCGTTGATTGTGCGCGCTGCGGTGCACCCAGCCGCTTGGGTGTGGGGTCGGCGGCGCTGCGGTTCACTGCGTGGGCACGGCCGCCCTCCGTTCGGCGCTTTGATGCTTTGCCCCTTAACTGAAACCCTCCTGCCAAAACCGGCGCGGCCCCCTTTGACCGGTCAACTCCAGGCGAGGAGGTCACCATTAGCTTCCTCGGCCGCCAGGAGTTTGCCCCCGTCGGCGCGCGCCAGGCCGTGCTGCGCGAGCGCTGGGGCTTCGAGTGCACCTGCGAGCGCTGCGCTGTCGAGGCGGCGGCGCCGCCGGAGGTGGGGCGGGCCGTTGACGCCGCATACGCGCGGGTCATGACTGAGCTGCGGCCCGCGTTCCTGGAAGCCGCAGAGGCGGGCGACCCCTCCGCGCTCGCGGCCGCGGCGCGCGGCCTGCGCGACGCGGACGCGTCGGTGCGGGCCGCGCTCAAGGCGCACGCCGAGCGCGCGCACCCCGCGACGGCGACGTTTGCCGCGGCGGCGCTTTACGAGCTGCACGAGCTGGCGTACGCGGCCACGCAGCTGGGCACGGGCTTCGGGGGGGACGACGGCGGCGAGCGCGGGCAGGAGGCGCTCGCCGCGCTGTCGCGGTGCCTCGCGATTGTTGACGCCGTCTCGCGCGGCGCGGAGCTGCACTGCTTCCTGGCCGCGCGACTGCTGGAGCTGGCGTCCGCCGCGCGGGGCCGGGACTCGGCGGCGGCGGCGGCGGCGCTGCAGCTGGTGGGGCAGGCGGGGGAGGCGCGGTACGGCAAGCAGCTGGGGGAGAAACTGTGGGGCGCGCTGCAGGCGGCAAACGCAGAGCTGGCCGGCGAGTACCTGTAAGCACCGCCCCCCGCTGCTGCTGCTGCTGCTGCTTCACATGTTTTCATAGACACGCAACCCCAGCCACCAGCTGATCCAGCAGCACGCAGTGAGGAGCAGGGAGTGACTGGGCTGCCCGGGCGGCCCCCGTCCTGACCGCAGCCGCAACGCTGCCTGCCCCACTCCCAAAGATGCGCCCGCCCAAAAGGCTCTCCGTGCGGATAGGGTTTACTCCGTTGCGCCGCGCGCGCGCACAATGCGCGCTGATGGCGCCGCACCGCTGCGCGCGCAAGAGAAAGCGCCCCAACTGCCGCGCCGGCCGCCGCGCGGCGACGACGGGGAGGGGGGCGGAAAAAGCGCCGCCGCGCGCGCGGCCGCGCGCGCGCCAGCGGCCTCACACCAGCGGCAGCGCCGCCGTGCCGAGCCGCTCCGCGAGCGCGACCTGGCTGCGCACCAGGTTTGCGAAGTAGCTGACCAGCAGCTGGTCCTGGATGCCCTCGTTGAAGAGGCGCTCAAAGTCGGAGGGCTCCAGGCGGGGGATGTCGGCGAGGGTGTCCGCCAGGTGGCGGCCGATGGCGGGGTCCGCCTTGGCGCGGCCGGCCTGAACGGGGTGGGGGTGGAGGCGCACGGGGAGGCAGGGGTGAGGGCGCGGTGGGGGCAGGGCTGGGGGGGCGGCCGGCCGAGACGGCCGGCAACGTGCGCGCACGCACAACCGCCCCTTCAAGCCGCACAGCACAGGCCCACAAAGCGGCTGCTCACAGCCTCTGCCACCCCCCCCCACCACCCCAAAACACCCCCCCGTTGCCCACCACGACGTCCTCCACGTAGCGTTGGGCGGTGGCCAGCAGCTGCTGCAGGCGGGCGATGCTCTCGGGCAGGCCCTCGGAGTCCGCCAGGGGCTTGCCGCGCTCGTGGTCGCCAGAGACAAGCAGGTTGACTGGGGAGGGGGGGGAGGAGACAGGAGGGGGGCGGCAGGCAGGTGTCGGTGGGAGGCGGGCGGGCGGCTCCGAGCAGGGCCGCAGCGCAGGCGCACGCGGCACGCGCAGGCCGGCCATGGCGCCCGCGCAGCGCCTGCTGCCTCCACGCCCCCCAAAGCGCCAACACCCCAAACCCCCCACGCACGTCCGACGCGCTCCGCCTCCCCCACGAGCACGTTGCAGGGCAGCTCCACAAACTCCGTGGCCAGCGCCTTGTCGCCCAGCGACAGCCCCCGGCTGGCGTAGGCGCGCACGTCCACGCGGTCGCCCCCCAGGCTGGTGTCCACCACGAGGTGGATCTGGGGGGGGGGGGTGGGGGGGGGTGGGTGAGGCGGGGTGAGTGTTGTGCAAAGGTTTTGCGCAGAGACCTGCCTCCTAGCGCCGGCGCCGCTCCGGCGTCGGTCGACGGCTGCGGCGTCGACACGTCTGCACTCTGCAGGCTGCTGGCGCGGCCAATGGCGTTGCCCCCACGCTGACGCAGCAAGCAGCACGGGGCAGCTGCACCCTGCACCGCCGCGCGGCCCCGTCTCTGTTACCGCCCTCCCCCCTCACCGGTCCGCTGCTGCTGGTGGGCTCCTTTGCGTAAAACTCCTGGATCAGCGCGTCGCTGCACACGTTGCTGCTCGTGGTGGAGTACCACCCCACGATGGTCTGCTGCGGCGCGACCTTCTGGTGCAGCTCCAGCATGGTCTTGTGGTGCACAATGTCGACGGCCACCTGCGATCCGGGCACGGGGGCGCGGTTCGAGGCGGGCACGCAGCGGGCGGCGGCCGGCGGCGGCGGCGGCGGCGGCGGCGCGCGCGCATCCAACACGGCGTGGCCGGCGCCGCCCTGACCGCGGCCTGACGAGCCCAATCGAGCCCCCCAGCGTGCCATGCTGCCCAGCAGGTCGCCCGCGCGCCCCGCTCGCCTGATCCGCGCTCTCATTGTGCGGCACGACGTAGCAGCGCTGCACGGACACGAGCCCGTCCGTTACGGTGCCCAGCAGAGTGCCTATGACGCGCTCCTGCTTGTCGTTGCGGCGGATGTAGGCGTCGCAGATCGACAGCAGCACCACCGGGTGCACCTGCACGCGCACATTCAGCCCCAGCAGCGGCAGCAGCGCGCTCTGCGGCATGGTGATCGAGTCCTCTGCAGCTGCTGCGGTCGCCTGCTGCACCCAGGGGCCTGCTGGCTGCTGCTGGCGGCCTGGTGCTGCTGCGCGCACGAGGACGGCCCCGACGTCTGTGGCTGCGGCTGATTCGAGGTTGGTATGCCCGTTTTATATCGCTCGTGTTGTGACTGGGCCCATGCGAGGCCCGCCTTTGGCCCAGCGCGCGGCGACGATCTACCTCCCGCGCTTTGTCGAATAGACTCGTTCGGGGCTTGCCAGGTCGTTGCTTCAGTTCAAGAGCGGCGAATTACCGGCTCAAGCAGCGTTGGACGCCGGGGGTGCGGCTCTGGCGCCGCCGCTCAGCAGCGCGTGCTGCGGCGCCGCAGCTGAGCTCAGCTGCTGACGAGCCAGCAGCAGGCGCCCAAAGCAGGCGCCGGCAGCACCTACATCGACAGCATACAGCCCAGCCGGCCAGCTGCCGCCTGCGGCCGCATGAGGGGTTGCTGCGCACGCGCTGCGTGCTGACCGACGGTTTGACCAGGCCCGCGCCGCGCGTCGCCCGCCCCTCACCCGCATCCGCACAGGCCAGGTCGTCCGCCCGGGTCGGGCGCGCAGGCGGCAACTCCCGCGGGCGCAAAGCCGGGCGTAGCCGCGGCCCCCGCGCGCGTGGCCTGCGCACACGGGCAGGCTAGGTGCGTCTGGTGCGCCCATAGCCGGCTCTGTGACCACAGAGTGTGCGGCAGGCGGGGCTGGCCAGGGCAGCGTTGGCATGCGCCGCACCGCGCTGCTGCGCGCATCGCACCGCCCCGGCGCCGCTGATTAAATGGCCTTCCTGCCGGCCACACACCCTCCACAGAGAGACGGGCCTCCAAACCGGGCGCGATGGCTGAGGCCCTGCGCGTCGGCGTCGGGTGCGCTTGTATTGGGTGCACTGCAATATGTTTGACTGCGCTAGCCTCCGTAGTAGCTGCCTGCCGCCAAAGAATGTAATTGAACCGGCCTCCACCCCCTCCCCGGCACCAGTCTACCCCCCCCCCCCAAACGTCCAATCGACCAGGCGCGGGTGGAAGACGGGCGAGCTCCTCGCAGCTGCGCGCGCCCCGCCGCCCGACCGGGACACCGACGGCGACGGCGACGGCGACGGCGCCACCATTACCCCCGCGCCGGCAGCAGCTGGCCGGGCACAGGGCGCGGCGCCCAGGGGCGGCGCGCCGGCAGCTGGCCGGGCGCAAAGCGCGGCGCCCAGGGGCGGCGCGCCGGCCGCCCCAAACTTTGAGAGGCTGCAGCACGTGGTGCGGCTGTTCCGGCGCGACTGCGCCGAGGCGCTGCCCCCCGGCATCGCCGCCCTGCCCTCGGACGAGCTCGACGCCGCAATCGCCGGCGCCGCGGCCTCGATGGGCCCCGACTGGGCGCAGCTCGTCAAGCTGGACGCGCTCTGCGTGGAGCGCGAGGCGCAGGCGGCGCAGCGGCAGAGGGACGCGGAGGCCGCGGCGCGGGCGGTGCTGGGGCTGGACCCGCACGCGCCGGCGGGGGTGGTGGCCGATGTGGCCAAGGACATCGGGAGGGCGCTGCTGAGGGTTGCCGAGGGGCGGCACGCGCAGGCTGCACAGCGGGCAGAGCACGACAAGCGCGAGGCCGAGGCCAAGGCCAAGGCGGAGGCGAAGGCGAAAGCCGAGGCGGAGGCGGTGGCCAAGGCGGAAGCCGAGGCGCAGGCCAAGGAGAGGGCCTCGCAATTCTTGGCGGCAGCGGCAGCCAGGGCAGCGGGGGCAGGCACTGTCGGCGCGTGCCGGCGCGAGTTCTGCGATTGGCTGGAGGAGCTGGAGGATTGGTTCGGTCCGGAGATGAGCCCAGAGTGCATCGCGTGCATCAATGCCATGGTCATCGGGCTCCGCGTGCAGGCTGCGCGCGCCGTCGCCGCGCCGCCCGCCGTCGTCGCGCCCCGCGCCGTCGTCGCGCCGCGCCAGGGAGGCGCAGTCTGATCCACTCGATGGCTCGCCGCCCGAGCCACTCTGAGCCACTTGGCGCGCGAGACCCGAGCCAGCCCCTTTCCTGCCGAGGCCGCAACTGAAACATCCGGCCCACCGTGGGCCTGACTGCTGCCCTCCCAGGGAGGGTTTCGCCTCTCGCCGCCCCGCGTCTTGCAGCCCGCCTTTGCGCACGCTCCCCGCCTTTCCCGCCCCTGCCCTGCTGCAAACCGCGTCACAAAACCCGCCGCTGCCGCCTTGCCAAACGCGCCCCTGCTGGAGGCAAGTAACGGTCGATCCGGCGCATTTACAGGGCAGCATGGGGTGGTGGGTCCCCGCCGCCCCCCCCCTCACAGCGCCGTGAGCTGCGCGCGGATGAGCCGCCGCAGCTCCAGCCCCTCGGGGTGCGCCCCAAACGCGGCCAGCCCCGCGTTGACCGCGCCCCAGGCCTCCTGGAGCTCCCCCCGCCGCCACGCCAGCAGCGCGGCGTTGAAGTGCGCCTCGTACGCGCCCGGCCCCGCCGCGCGCGCGGTCCGGAGGTACGCGCGCGCGCGCGCCTCGGAGCCGCGGCGCGCCTCGAGGACGGCGAGGTTGTTCCAGGCCTCGGCGTGGGTGGGGTCGAGGGAGACGGCGAGGCGGAAGCACTGCGCGGCCCATGAGGTGTCGCCGATGCCGGTGGCGATCTGGGGGGTGTGCGGTTGCGTTTGTGCGAGGTCGCAATCCGTTGCCGCGGCCGTGGAGTCCGGGTTGTCCCTGTCTGCCGCGGCAGTGCGCGGCAGGCGTTCCGCCCCGCCAGGCACACCCTTAAACCCGCGTGCGGGCGCCACCGCAGACAAACCCGGCAAGCCCCCCGCAGCCGAGGCGGCCGCGACCGCGAAACCGACCGCGACCACACGCACCCCGGCCCCACCTGCCCCACGTTGTACCAAACCTCCGGCGCCGCCCCGTCGTCCGCCGCCGCCAGCGCGCGCTCCATCGCCGGCAGCGCGAGGTCGTACTGCCCCGCGGCGAAGCACGCCAGCCCCACGTTGGCCCAGAGCTCCGCGGACGCGACGCCCATCTGCAGGAGCCGCCTGAAGTGGCGGAGGGCGAGCTCCGGCTGGTCCGAGTAGAAGTGGTGGGCGCCGAGGCAGGCGATGGCCTCCACGCTGCTCGCGTCCATGGCAAGCACCTGGGGGGCGGGGCGGGCGGTGTTTGTGTTTGGGGGTGGGTCATAGGGGGGTGTTGGCCCGCGCACATGCATGGGCGGTCGGCCTTCATCCCTTGAATAGGTTTGGGCAGCCGCTGCCCAGCCTCAACCTTTGGGGCAAGCCGCCGCGAAAGCAGCTTGTTGGCGGCCGCCTGCACCGAGGGCTGGCCAACCCAGCCCTCCCCCCTCCTCGGCTGCCCCCCACCCGCCTGCTGGTACAGCCCCAGCGCCTCCTCCCCCTGCCCCATCGCGTCCTTCACGCGCGCCGCCGCCAGCAGCAGCCCCGGCTCCCACGGCTGCCGCGCGGCGGCGTCGGCGTACAGCGCCAGCGCGGCGGCGGGCTGGTCGAGGCGCTGGTGGACGCGGCCCAGCGCCAGCGCGGTGGACACCATGTCCTGGCGGTTGGGGGCGGCGGCGGGGGGGAGGGTTGGGTGGGTAGGTAGGGGGATGCAGCCACCAACCGCCGGGGAAAAGCGGGCGTTTGCCAGTGGAAGCCCGTCCAATGCGTGGGGCACTGGGCACAAAGGATGCTGGCAAGCGGAACCTGCATGGCTGCCATAAAACAGCCCGAAGGCCCAGCCCCGCCCCGGCCCCGCCCCGGCCCCCCCCTTCGCCGCGGCGCCCCCCACCTGGTTGCGCAGCGAGCTCGCCAGCTGCTGCGCCGCGTCCCTCAGCAGCCCCAGCCGCCCGTACGCCTCCCCCAGCCGCGCCTTCCACCACCAGTCCTCGAAGCCCGCGGCCTGCGTGGCGGCGGCGGCGAGCTCCAGCGCGCGGCGGGCGTCGTTGTCGACGTGGAGCAGGTAGTCGCACAGGACGCTTTGGGGTTTTGGGGGGGGGGGGGCGGCGCTGTGCGTGTTATGCGTGGTGTGGAGCTGTTGCTTGTTGTTGCTTGGGAGGCGGGGACGGCGCCCTCACACTGTCTCGCACACAGGCGCTGGCGCAGGCGCAGGCACACACGAACGAACGCAAACACCCCACGCACAGCAAGCTTGCGCGGCCTGCAGGGAGTGAAAGCCCCAACCAGGCGCGTGAAACGACCGCCGCCGCGCGCGCACCGCGCCAGGTTAGGGCGCGCCGCGTACTTCCGGAGGTCGAGGCGGCCCGCGTTGATGAAGGGCCCGCCCGGCTCCGAGGCGAGCGACGCGGTGCCGAGGCGGACGAAGCGGCCGGAGGAGGTCACCGGGCGCGCCGTGCCCGGCTTGCCGCCGCCGCGCAGCGCCGCCTGCACGGCCGCCGCGCCGCCTGTCGTGCCGGGGCGCGCGCCCGTGCCGGGGCGGGTGCTGGTGCCGGGGCGGGCGAAGCCCGTGAGGGGGCGGCCCGCGTGGCTGACGGGCCGCACCGCAGGGCTGCTGCTCCCTCCGCCGCTGCTGCTCGGCTGCAAGGTTGTGGTGGGAAGGTTTGTGCGTGCGCGGGTCGCTTGGCGCCCCCGCAAGCTCGACGGGCTGTCTCCGAGCAACACAATCGCTCACCGCCACAAGGAATCCCAAGCAGCCCTGCCAGGGGCTCACCGCATTCGCGCCCCCCGAGGGGCGCGCCAGCGACGTCCCCGGCCGCGCCACCTGCGCCGTGCCGGCCTCCTCCAGCAGCGCGTCGCCGATGCCCTGCGTGCGCGTGTGGACATGCGGGTGTGCTGACGCGCTCATGTGGGCGCTTGCATGTGTGCGCACGCGGGCGCATGTTGGCATGCGCATGCGGGCGCCGCGCCGCGCCGCACCTCCTCCTCAATCTCGCTGTCGTCCAGCCAGTTTTTGAGGGTCAGCGCCCGCGCCTTGAGGTACCACGCGGCCTGGTCGTACGGTTTGGCCGCCAGCGCGGCGCTGCAGATCTCGATGGCCTCGTCGAAGCGGCGGCGCCGCAGCTTGGACTGCGCGAGCCAGATGGGGTTGAGGCCGCCGGGGAGCGGCGCGCAGGCAGCTGCTGCGCCCGCCGCGGCGGCGGGGCCGAGCGCGCCGCTGCTGAGCATGCTGCGGCTAGCCCGAGCGGATCGGGATGCTTTGTTTTCGTCGAACGTGCAAGAGCTTGCTAGAAGAGCACGGCCGCGGCGATCTACGGTCAAAGTCGAGCGGACTGGCCGCGGCCGCGGGTTGGACTAGTGCCGGGGGGATTAAGATTGGTGATAAGCGCTGCAAGAAATAAGCAGGAACCGGGGCGAGGTTGGGTGTGGCGGCCGCGGCCTGGCCGCGGCACAGCGGCAGCTGCTGCGGCGCGCCGGCACCACGGCCTGTACGCCGCGCCGTACCCTCAACACGTGATCGTCAGCGCTCGCCCCCAGCGCGCCTGCCCCTCGAGGCACGCCACGATCAGCGCCGCCACGTCCCCGCGGGCCACCCAGCCCCCGCTGCCCGGCGGCATGAGCCCCTCCCCGATCCACGGCTGCCGCGCCGCCGCCCCCGCCGGCGGCGCGTCCAGCAGCCGGCTCGGCCGCACGATGGCCCACTTCAGCCACGGGCTGGCGGCCGCGATCGCCTGCTCCAGCGCCACCATGTCTTCGTACACCCGCCGCAGCAGCAGGGGCTTCACCAGCCATCTGTAGACGGCGGGCTTTGCGGGGTCGTCGAGCACGCCGTCGCTGGTAACGGCGACGAGCACGCGCACGCCCGCCGCGCGCATAGCGCGCAGCAGGGCGCCGCCGCCCTCGCTGTACAGGGTCGTGCCACGCCGCGCGGCCCACACGTCGGCGACGCCGGCGGCGAAGACCGCGGCGGCGGCGCCGTCGAGCGCGGCGATGAGGCGGGCGTCGCCGGGGCCTGGATCCATCAGGTCGCACGCCACGGCCCTGTGCGTTTGTGGGTGGGTGGGTGGGTGGGTGGGGGTGGTGATCCTCAACATTGAGGATCATTGGGGCGCGTGTGCAGCTGGGGTGTTTCAGGGCATGCCTGCCGCAGCATGGCGCATCAAATCGTTGGGCGCGGCCGCCCCATCATCCATCCATTCACCCACCTGAAGCGGCCCGACGCAGCGTGCTCCGGCGCAAACCCGGCGAGCGCATCGGGCCGCCGCACGGCCCCGACAACGTTGAACCGCGTGGTGGCCAGCAAGCGCTCCATCGTCAGTCGTCCGGTCCCGCCTGCATGCAAGGGCAGGGGGTTCACGGGTGGAGCGGTGGCCGGGCGCGTGCGTGGGCGGCAGTGCTGGCGTGGCGGCGTCGCTGCCGCGCGCCGCGCCGCGCCGCCCCGCCGTCAGGGCCCCATGGCCTCCCCCCAGGCGGTTTCATGCGCACCTGTCGCGCCGAATACGACCACGGTGCCGCCGTCCATCGCTTGCTGGCTTGCTGAGCTCGCTGAGCTCTGCCACGGGGGCGGGTGACTGTGAGTGTGTGGAAGGCCAGGATCGCCCCGTGTTATGTGGATCGCGGTGCTTAAACGAAGGCCGCAACTGAATGCGAATGCGACCGCGCCGGAGGGCTTGACTTTTGGCAGCGGGCCGGGCAGAACAGAGACGATGCAGGAGCTCGCGCGCCACCTGCAGCTGGGCGCCGAGCAGGCGCTCAAGGAGGGCCGCGGCATGGCGGCAGAGCTGCAGGCACTGACCCTGGAGGCGGCGCTGCGCGCAGAAGCTGAAGCGGGGGGCGACGCGGCGGCGGGGGCTGGCGCGCTGCACTTCGAATGCGGCGCGCTGCTCGCGCGCGCCGACGCCACCGGGGAGGCCGCCCAAGAGAGGTGCGGAGCGTTACCTGCGCATGCGCGCCGATCGCCGACTGGCTGGCAGCGCGCCGACGAGGCGCGCCCCACCCAACCCCAACCCCACGCCAGGGCGGCGTGCCTGGCGACCGCGGCGGCGGCGGCGGGCTTTTCCGAGGGCCAGGCCATGAGTGCGCCGGTGAGCGATGCACAGGGCAGGGGCGGGGGGCGCTTGCTTGCTGGCAGTAGCATGCAGGCAGGGCAGGCAGAAGGGGCGCGTCTGCACGCCCCGTTCCCGATCGCCCCAATCACACCATGCGCATGCGCAGGCGCCGACGCTGGCGGACGCGCTGCAGGCCGATGTGGCATGGCGGCAGCACCTCGACCAAGCGCGGCGGCTGCGGCAGCTGGTGTCGCAGGTGGGGGGCGAGCGAGCGCATGCGTGCATGCACGCGTGTAAATGCACGCATGCAGACGCCTCTTGACTCGCTCGCATGCCTGCGCGCAAACGCCAACGTAAACGCAGGCGACGAAGCAGCTGCAGGCGCGCCTGCTGAGCGCGCCCCTCGCCAGCGGTCGGCCCGCAGATCAGCAGCAGCCGCAGCCGCAGCACCACGCGCAGCCGCCGGCCATGCCGCTGCAGCCGCCGCCCGGGCAGCTGCAGCCCCCGCCGCAGCACGCGCCCGGCACCGCCAGCGGGGGGGCGTGCAGCGGCGGCGGGCGGCAGCGGCAGATTCAGGTGCCGACGATCGCGCCCAAGCCGCAGGAGCGCAAGCGCGACGCAGACGGCTTGGCCAAGCCCGCACCCGCGGGCTGGGGCGCGCCGGCCGCGCCGGCGCCGTGGCAGCCTCCGCACCCGCAGCAGCAGCGGCATCCGGGTAGCTCACCCGATGTGGTTGAAATAAGCGACGACGAGGGCCCGCCCTCGAAGCCGCCGGCGGGCGGCTGGCAGCAGCACCAGCCGCGGCAGCCGCCCGCCCCGCACCAGCAGCAGCAGCAGCAGCAGCAGAAGGGCCCGTGGCAGCGCGCCGGGGCCGCGCCGCCGCCGGGCGGGGGAGAGGCTTGCGGCGGCGCCGGCCAGGATGAAGGCGGCGGCGGCGGCGCGGGTGGCTTTAAGACCGCGCGGCTGCAGTACGCCGCAGACCTGCGGCGGAAGGGGCAGCACCAGCAGGCGGCGAGCATCATGCAGGTGGGTGCAGCTCTTTGTTTGGTGCGGGCACGGGCGCGCTTGCCTGCCTTGCTACTTTGGAGTTTGGAGGGGCTCATCTTGCTGGTTGGATGCATGGCGGAACTCTACTGCTGAACCCTGCACAGCTCAGCTTGGCGCACCCACGAAAACCGCGCAGAGCGGCCCCGGCCACGCGCCCCGCACGGGCCTGACGCGCCCCCGCGGCGGCGGCCGCGCGGGCGGCGGCGGCGGCGGCATGGGCGGCGGCGCCGGCGGCAAGGGCTTTGTGCCGCCGTTTGTTTCAAAGGCGCTGGACGCCAACGGAGCGGGCGGCGCGGGCGGCGGCGGCGGCGGCGCCGGCGAGGAGGGCCCGCTGTCGGCGCGCACGCTGGAAATGCTGGGCGGTGCGCGGGGCCCAGCGGGGATGGGGCCTGTTGCCAATGGGTTGCTCCAGGGAGCCTGCATGCACGCTGTGGACCCCAGCCAATCCCGATCCCATTTCTTGAAGACCCTCTCACCCCCTTTCCTCGCATGCGCAACAGTCAGCTGCGTGGACGAGCTTCCTCCCGAGCTCCAAAAGTGCGACCCCAAGCTGATCGAGCAGGTGGGCCTGGGTATTCCCAGTCAGGGTATTTAAAACACCGCGCCGCTGCACGCTTGCGGCCCCAGTCCTGGCTTCGTCGCAGGCCGGCGCCGCGCGCCGCGGTGAGCCGCCCGACTTGCACTCTCCACCGCATCGCACGCGCTCGCGTCGCAACACGCCGCCAACGCCCCCCCCCCCCGCCCCCTTTAGGTGTGCAACGACGTCATCGACGCCAGCGGCGGCATTTCGTGGGACGACATCGCCGGGCTCCAGACGGCCAAGGACCTGATCAGGGAGATCGTGGTGTGGCCGATGCTAAACCCCACCATCTTCACGGTGAGGCGCGCGGCGGTGCGGCGCGGCTCCATTCAATTGCCTGGAAAAAAAACTCGAACGGCCCGCAGGCCATGCAATCGCGTGCGTGCGCAATTTGCTGAAGGCGGCTCGCCGCCCGCCGCCCGCCCCCGCCCCCGCCCCCGCCAGGGCCCCCGCGCGCCGCCCAAGGGCCTGCTGCTCTTCGGCCCCCCCGGCACCGGCAAGACGCTCATCGGCAAGGCCGTGGCCAGCAACATCAGCGCCTCGTTCTTCTCCATCAGCGCCAGCAGCCTGACCAGCAAATGGATTGGGGAGGGGGAGAAGATGGTGCGGGGGCTCTGGGCCGGCGTGGCGTGTGGGTTTTGTCATTTTGTGCGCGCGTGTTGCCGTAAGTGTGCGCGTGAGCCCGTGTGTGCGATCATGCCATTTGTTGGCGGCGTGCGCCCTCGTCGACGCCTGCGCCCCGTCGCCCCCTCCCCCTAAACCCAAACACCAAACACCAAACCACTTGAAAACGCCAAAACGCCAGGTGCGCACGCTGTTTGCCGTGGCGGGCGTGCTGCAGCCGTCTGTCATCTTCATCGACGAGATCGACTCCCTGATGAGCGCCCGCAAGAGCGACGGTGCGCGGCCGCATGGCCGGCGGCGGTGGGGGTGGGGGGTTAGACTGGGCGGGCGGTTGCGCTAGGGGCGCGACCTGACGGCTGGCAGTCGAGGGTGGGGTGGGTTTGCACTTCGGACCTGCCTCGGCGCCCTTTCGAGGCCTTCCACACGCCAGTGACACCAACCACCGCCCCGTTGCCCGGCCCCCCGCCTCGCCAGGCGAGCACGAGGCCAGCCGGCGGCTGAAGACGGAGATGCTGGTGCAGATGGAGGGCTGCGACCCCAGCAGCAGCAGCCGGCGCGTGCTGCTCATCGGCGCGACAAACAGGCCAGAGGTGGGTGGCAGTGGGGAGGACGGCTGTCCCCCCGGCCCTCTGCCACAAAGCCCGAACCCAACACACCGCACCGCCGCAAAACCCAAACCCAAACCCCAACGCCCGCACCCCCCCACCGCCCTCAAAGCCCAGACACCGCCCGCAAAACCCAAACCCAAACCCAGACCCAAACCCAAACCCAGACCCAAACCCAAACACCTCCCCCCCAGGAGCTTGACGAGGCGGCGCGCCGCCGCATGCCCAAGCAGCTCTACATCCCGCTGCCGTGCGGCGAGGCGCGGCGGCTGATGGTGCTGCGGCAGCTGGGGCCGGGCGCGGCGGTGGCGGCGGAGCTGGGGGATGCGGAGCTGGCCAAAGTGGTGGAGAAGACGGAGGCGAGGGGGCGCGCGCGCGTTTGCGTGGTTTGCGTGGTCTAAGCTGTGTGCCGCGTCCGAGTTTGTGCGTGGGGGGCTTGTGGCTGTAGAACGGAGGCCTTAATTGGTTGCCGCCACGGACACTGCCCCACAAACCCCCAAACCCGCAGCGGCCCTCCCCCACCCGCCCCAAACGAACCTCCCCCCACATCCTCCCCCCAGGGCTACTCCGGCAGCGACATGCGCAACCTGATCCAGGAGGCCTGCCAGGGCCCCGTGCGCGAGGCCGTGGCCGCGGCCGGCGGCGAGCGCGTGGCGCAGCTGAGGGGGGAGGACCTGCGGCCGGTGCGGCTGCGGGACTTCCAGATAGCGGCAAAGGTGGGGGGGGTGGGGTTTCTTGTTTCCCTGCTGCGGCTTTGTTTGGCTTTCTGTTGGATTTGTCGCGCCCTGGCTTGAGCCCCCTTGGGGCCAGCCCCTCATTGGCACCTATGCCGTTGTTGGTCTGGTGCGTTTTGCGCGGGCCAGCTTTCCATGAGCACGCCCAGCTTTCGTGTGGGGTGAGGGGATGGCCACCCGACGCGGCTCGCGGGCTCCCCACATGTCCCCGACCCGGAAAGCGACGGCACCCCCCCCTCCCCCCGCCGCAACAAAACAAAAACCCCCAGGCCCAGCGCGCGAGCGTGACGCCCGCCGAGATTCAGCGGTACGAGCAGTACAACGACCGCCACGGGGCCAAATACGTACCGCTGGGGCCGGGGGGCGAGGGCAGCACGGGCATGGACGAGGAGGACTGGTAACTCGAAACGTTGACCGGTTGACCGCGGCCGACGCGCAAAGGGGAGTGTGCGGTGTGCCAAGGGGGGCGCTCGTCAACTGAGGCGCCGCCGTGGCTGGCAGGGCGCAGCGTGCAGCCGGAGCCCGGCAGCGCACGAAGCGGCGGCACACCGCGCCGAGCAGCGGGAGCGGCGAGTGCGGCGGCAGGCGAAGCGGCGGCGCGGTCTTGTGCGGACCGCGCGCGGCAACAGCTAGAGCTGTTCGATCCCCCTTGCGGCTGAAATTATACGCCAGCCTACGCATAGCAGCCCCGCCTTTGAGGCCAACCAGCCCCGCGGGACAGCACACCGCGCGCAGGACGCTCCCCAGCGGCGCGCAAGCGAGCTAAGCTAGTCCGGGGTACCGCTAGGATTGCCACCGTGCCGAGTGGGCCACCGTTGCCCGGCTGCGAGCGATCTGCCCTGGCCCCTGGGCCAACCGACCGCGCGCGATGGATTACGAGGGGCAGAAGCAGTCGGAGGCGTTGATCACGAGGCTTCTGGTGCTGTTCGCGGCGATCGGCTTCCTGGGGGGCTACGCCGTCGGCAGCTTTTCGCTCATGGTGGCCGTCAACGCCGCCGGCCTGGCGATCACGCTGCTGCTGGTCGTGCCCGACTGGCCGTGGTTCAACCGGAACCCCCTCAGCTGGCTGCCGCCCCTCTACCCCGCCGACGGCGAGGGCGCGGCGGCGAGCGGCGGCGGCGGCGCGGTCGTCGTGAGCGGCGGCGGCGGCGACGGCGCGGGCAGCGGCGGCAGCGGCAGCCGCTCCCGGGGGGCCGTCGTCAAGCGGTAGCCGCCCGCCCCCGGCCCGCCTTGCTTCCCTGTTCCTTGTCGGTTTTTGCCGCCGTGTGTAGATCTGCGTTACTTGGGAGCCTTAGCGACCCAACCCTTTGCCCGCCCCCTGACAAATGTTGTGGTTGTTGCCCCTCGATTTTTTGTGTGTGGAACACTCCCCTTACCGGCGCCTGCCCCCTGCGCATCCGCGCGCCGCCAATGCGCGGCTGAGCCTTGCCAAGGCCACCCGCGCCCCACTGTAAACACAACCCCCGCACGCGCTGGCAGACGGCCCAGGCTCGGGGCGCTTGGCGGCGCATTACACAATCACCGCAACTGCGGCCGCGAGCGCGTGCGCAAAGCAAGCAGGGAGGGTGCTTCAGGCTCTGAAGCGGGGGGCAAAAGCGCCAGAAAACGTCGAAAAGGGACGGGAAAAAACGTGGAAGCGAAAAGGAAAAGGGGAGCATAAAAAAGGGGTCCGGGGAAACCTCACTGTGCACGGGTCAAGGCGGGAGGGAGGGGTGCGCAGTTCGAAAGCGACGAAAACACAAACAGAGCCCGCGGGGGGAAAAGCGGGGCACCCGCGCGCGCGCGGCGCCCGCCGCCTGCTGCCCCCGCGTCACTCGCTGCCGCTGCCGTCGCCGTCGCTGCCCTCCTCCGCCTCTGTAACCTTCAGCTCCACCTCGTACTCCTGGTCGCACCCCAGCCACGAGTCGCACATGAAGAACAAAGTCAGCGCGGCCGCCCCCGGCTCCGCCGGCGCCTCGAACGCGAGCTTCACCTTGGACGCCGCGCCCAGGCTGACGCGCTTGATCGCCAGCAGCCGGTTGGCCTTGGGGTCGCCGAGGACGAGCCACCACCCCTCGTCGCGGCGCGCGGGGAAGCGGGGCGCGTGCACGGGCGGCAGCTCCCCGCCGGGGCCGAGGCGCAGGCCGTCGGTGTCCCGCTCCAGGGAGACGGAGATCGCGGACTGCCCGCCCGCGGGGACGGCGCCGCCGGGGGGGCCCTCGAATGTGAGGGATATGTCGGGGTAGCGGGTGCACACGCCCGCCAGCGCGGCCAGCTGGGGGTCCGTCATCTGGGTTTTGGGGGGTGGGGTGGGGTTTTCGGGTGGGGGGTTTTGGGGTGGGGGGTTATAGATTGGGGTTGGTGAGGGCGGTTTGGTAAGGGCGGTTTGGTAAGGGCGGTTTGGTAAGGGCGGTTTGGGGTGGGGTCGGAGGTGGGGAGGGGGTTTCTTGGCAGCGGGGTTGGGGGTTGGGGGGGCAAAGCGGCGCGCCCGCCTCCCGCCGAGGAGCATCCTCCCCCCCAAAAGCGCCGCGCGCGCGCAACACCCCCCACCTGCAGCAGCTCCCTCCGCTCCTCCTCCCCCATGTCTATCAGCGCAAACACGCCGTCCACGCCCGCCTCCCCCGCGCGCGCTGCGAGCTCCTTGGTGACGCCCGGCAGCTGCAGGAGCGGCGGGTCCCGCTCCCACAGCGCCTGGGTGGCCATCTGGCTCAGCTCCATTGCCGCGAGGGCGGGGGAGAGCCAGCCGGAGGAGGCGATCACGTCCACCGCCGCCTGGTGGGGTTGGGTTTTTTTTGTGTGTGGGGGGGGGGGGTTGAAGGGGAGGCGGTTGGTTTGGGACGGGGGAGGGTGTTTGGGGAGGGGGGAGGGTGTTGGGGGGGGGGGGAGGGTGTGCTTATGTGTTCGTGCGTTTGTGTGTGTTGTTGTATACAGGGTGGGTGGGTTTGGCGTGGCTTGCTGACCCGCAGCTTTGAAAAAGCAGCCGAGCTCAAGCCCCCCCGCGCGTGCAACACCCCCCACCTGCAGCAGCTTGACCGCCTCTGCCACCACGGTGCGCTGGTCGGCCGCCATGTCACCCGACAGCGGCACCCGCGAGAAGTGGGCCTGGGTGGTGGTTTCGGGGTTGGCGGGTAAGTTTTCGGCGGAGATGTTTAGGGCAGGAATGGTTTGGTTTGACGGCCGCAAACCGCCAACCTTGCTCCGCACAGCGCGACAAAAAGCCGAAACACGGCGCCACCCCAAAAAACCCCTAAAGCAGCCCGAAAGACCCCCCCCAAAAGCCCAAAAGCCCCCCCAAAAAGCAGCCCGAAAGCCCCCACAAGCAACCCCCCACACCCCCCCCCCCACCTGCAGCAGCGCGTTGGCCTTGGTGTGGGGGTCGGTGTAGCGCGGCCGGTCAACGGCCACGGGGGCGTGGGCGAGCAGCTTCTCGACGGCCGCCTCCTCGCCGGGGCGCACCGGCAGGGTGTCAAACTCGCTGGCGGCGGATACGATCTCCAGCAGGCCCTGCGCGGGCGGTTTTGTTTTTCGTTTTTGTGTGTTGCTTGAGTTTGTTTTGTGTTGGGGTTTGTCTGGTGTGCGTGGGGGCGGATACGATCTCCAGCAGGCCCCAGAGAGTGGTCTTTCTTGGTGTGTCCAACCCCCCAACAGCGCTAACAACACCCCAACAACCCCCAGCCGCCCCTCACCTTGAGTTTGGTCTTTGCCGTGAGGGAGGACGCGAACAGCTCCACCGTGGTGTAGGCTATTCCGTAGTAAGCCGCGATCATGCCCAGGTTGAGGGGGGACACGTCCATCTCGTCCTCAACGGTAACCACCTTGTTTGTTTGGGTTGGGGGGTGTTTCGGGTGTTTGGGGGGGGGGGGCACAGATTGTTTTGGGGGAGGGGGGGGGGCCAGGGGGGTGGCGCATCCATTTCACACCCTACGGACAGTCAACCCCCCCACCTTGCTCTGCTCCAGGTCGGCGATGGTCGCCTCCACCAGGTCTGACAGGTGGTCCGACAGGTGCCCCCCGTTCAGTCAACCCCCCCCCCTTTTAGTCAGAGCCCCCGGATTAGTCACCCCCCCCACCTTGCTCTGCTCCAGGTCGGCGATGGTCGCCTCCACCAGGTCTGACAGGTGGTCCGACAGGTGCCTGTGGCTGGCCCCCGTGAGGTTGTAGTAATTGGGGTTCTGGCTGAGTCGGCGGTAGTAAAAGGTCCAGGTGAGGTAGTCAACCGCGTCCTGGGAGGGTAGTAAGGGGGGGTGGGGTTTTGGTCGGGGGGGAGGTTACTTTTGCACTTGGGAGGGGGCGGGAGGTTACTTTTGTGGGAGGGAGCGGACGAGCGGGGGGAGCGTTTTCGAGGTGTTGGCAGGGCGTGTGCTGCCTGCGAGACGGCAAAACAACGTCACCCCTGCCCCGTCTCCCCCCAGCCCCCCCAAATCCCCCCCCCCCAAAAAGCGCGCCTGCTTGTTCTCTATCGTGCGCGCCACCACCTCGGCCACAAACGCGTCGTGCAGCGCCGCGTCCAGGTGGCTCTCCACCGGGAGGGGCTCCAGCAGGAACTTTTTGTAGTACTCCTTGCGGGGGGCGGCGCACAGCAGGAGGACCTGTTTTGTTTGGGCGGGGGTTTTGTTGGTGGGAGGCGGGTGAGTAGAGTACTCCTTGAGGGGGCGGCGCACAGCAGGAGGACCTGGGGTGTTGATGTTCGAGGGATGGGCGTTTGGGGCTTGAGCCCCACTTGGGTTGAGCACTCCGGGGGGTGAGGGCTTGGGCTTGGCTTTATGCGCGCCCCCGCAGACGCAGTCAAGTCCCCCCCCCTTTCGAGCCACCCAACCCGCCTAGCCCCCCGAGACACCCCCGCCTGCGCTGCACCCGCCCAAAAACCGCCCCCGTAACCGCCCCCCGTGACCGCCCACCTTCCCCACGTCGTCCAGCCCCGGCCTCGAAGCCCGCCCCATCATCTGCACCAGATCACTGACGGGGTAGTCACCCCCCCCGCCGCCAGATGAGTCGTAGTACTGCGTGCCGGCCACAACCACCAGGGAGGCGGAGGGGCGGAGGCCCCAGCAGGCGTGGGCGGTAACAACCAGCACCTGGGGAGGGTTTTTGCGGTGGGGGCGGCCGAGGTTTGCGTGGGGATGGGGGGGCGGAGGGGACGGCGGGGTGGTTGGGGGGTGCTTTTCGCGCCTTTGCTTGCGTGATGGGAGGGGGGTTTGAGGGGTGCGGGCAGGAGCAGGCCCGGGGCGCCGCATTCGCCACCGCCCGCGCCACACAAGCACGCACAAGCGCACCCACACACACCCCTCCCTCCCCCACCTGGATGGCCCCGCTTGTGTGCAGCATCTCCACCAGCGCGCGCTGCCCCTCCTCCATGCCCTCGTGGAGGTAGCCCACACTGGGGGGGTGGGGGTTGAGGGGGGTTTAGGACTTTGTTTGATGGGGTTGCAAGGGGGATTGGGAGGTTTGGGACCAAGCACCAAAACTGGATTGCGCAGGTGAAAGAATGCGCGCCAAGGGGCACCCCGCCTGTACCCACCAAAACCGAAACCAAGGCCGCCTAAGCCGCAGTTCAATTTGAAACCCGACCAAAGCGGCCAAACAAAAGCGTGCAAGCGCCCCACCCACCCGTATTCGACTGCGTGCGCCAGCGCGCGCTCCTTGATGCGCGGGAGGTAGGGGGCCAGGTCCCCCTCAGCAGCCAGACGGAACCTGGGGGGGCGGAAGGCGGGGGGTGGGGTGGGGGGTGGCGTTGGCTGGGTGTGGTTTTGGGCGGCAACGCAAACACAAAATCGACAGCAAAAGCAAGCGCAGAAGCAAACGCGCAAAAGCAAAAGCATAAAAAGCAAAAGCATGAAAGCAAAAGCATGAAAGCAAGCTCAGAAGCAAGCTCAAAAGCAAGGCGCGCCTGTGCGGCTCCCCGTCTGCCGCCGCCGCCGTCATAAGCTCCAGCGCCATGAGGCGCGCGTGGCGGCGGCTGGGCGCGAACACCAGCGCGGGCTTGCCGCCGGCGGCGTGGCGGGTGATGGCCGAATAGGAGGGGCGCGTCATGGCCTGGAGGGGCGTTGGTCGGGGTTGGGGCGGGGGTGGGGGGTGGTTGGGAGTGGGGTTGGGGTTGGGGGGGGGGGGTTGGTGGTTTCGGGGGCGGCCGGCTTCGCTGAGCTGTTGGGTGGCTTGGCAGGACTGCGTGGAAGGCGTGGGGCAGATCCGGCCTTCGATATGAGTTCTGGCCTATGGAATGGTTAGTGCAAAACCGCCCCTGCGGCAGTCACAGATCTGACATAATCAACCCCCCCCCCGGCTGCCCCCATCTCGCACCTTGTAGGGCCCGTCCACCTCAAACTCGATGCTCATCTCGCTGCTGACCTCGTACGCCTTCTTGACCGGGTCCACCTGGGTCAACGCGGGTCAAAAGTCAGGGGTGCGGTTCCGCGCGGCTCGCGGGCTTGGGGGTTTGCGGCTTTTCTTTGCGCCGCGCCACCGGGCTTTAACCGTTCACAACCTCGAGCCCCTTTGAGACCACAAAAAAAAACCAAAGTCACCCCCAGAAAACCGCCCCAAAAACCAGCACCGTAACAGCTCAACCCCCCCCCCCAAACCACCCACCAGCGTGGCGTACTGGTCGTTTGTGTTGTGCTCCGCCACCATGACGTTGAGCATGATGCAGGGGTAGGACAGCGCAAACGACTTGCCCAGCCTGCAAAAGGGGGGGGGTTGGGGTTGGTTTGGGTGGGTTGGGGGTTTGGTTTCAATTGGGTTGGGTTGGGGCGGTTGGGCTGGTTTGGGTTGGGTGGTTGCGGTGGTTGGGGTGGGGCAGCTCCCCGGCCCCCCTGGAACGCCTCTAATCCCACGCCCAAATCCGGCCTGACAGAGGCGAGCACCGCAAAAAAAACGCCCCCCCCCCTGCCCCCCCTCACTTCTTGTTGGTGAGCTTGTAGTTTTCGGGGAAGGACCCCGGCAGGGCGCACCAAATGCCGTCCGTGTCCAGCTCCAGGGGCTTGCCCAGCTGCTCGACCTGGGGGGTGGTTTTTGGGGGTGGGAGGGGCGGTTTCAGTTTGTGGAACAGGTGGTTGAGCATGCCGCGTGTTTGCGCGTCTTGCTTGCAGCCGCGGCGCGCCCGCCGCCTTTTGCAGAGACAAGCCGGCCTCTTGAGCAGCTGGCCGCTGGGAAACGTGGCCCCTCGGAACCAAAAGCCAGAAACCGGGACCCCTCCCCCCAGATCCTCCACCCACCAGGCCGCACGCGCGCTGGATGATCTGCGCCCCCGTGTACGTCACCACCCCCGCCATCTCCATGCTGTACCAGCGCGCCCCCTTGCGCATGACGTAGCCGTAGAAGGAGTTGAGGATGCACTTGTGGGCCAGCTGGGGGGGGGGCGCAAGCGGGGGCGTTTGGGGGCGGGGTCCCCCCCCCGACCTGCAGGCTGTCGTAGAGCACCACCATGTCGGACGCCTCTGCCGCCGCCAGCGCGTCGCCGGCCTTGCGCGCGTCGTCCAGCTTGCCCTTCCATTTCTGGGGGGCGGGGAGTTTCCGAGGGTGGTGAGGGGGAGGTGCTACGTTTGGCACGGTTCGGCGGGCTTGAGTTTGGCTGCGTTTCGATTAGAAAGCGCAAGGGCCTGAAACTGGTTGGACCAAAGGTCAAACACAGGTCAAACACAAGTCAAACGCAGGTCAATCACAAGTCAAGCACAGGTCGCAGAACACAGGTCAAACACGGTCAACCCGGGTAGCCCAACCCAACCCAACCCAACCCCCCCCCCACCTTGTTGAGCCCCTTGTACTCGTAGCGCCTGTCCCTGAAGTCGCGCACGGTGTTGATGTAAAAGGGGTTCTCGCGCTGGCAGATGCCCGCCGTGCGCGACTCAACCACGGGCTTGTCCAGCACGCGCTTGTACACCTGGTTTTTCCCGGTTGTTTTGGTTGATGTCTTCAAGATTTTGTGGGACGGGATACAATTAGGTGTAATTTTTTCGGCTAGTTCGTTGCTGTGGCTGGCTCAGGCCGGGGCTGCCAGTTGCCCGGTTTTGCGGGTTTGGCGCGGCTGGCATGCGGGCAGCCCAGCACCCAAACCCAGGTGGAACCCTCCCCTCCCCCCCCCCCACCTTTTGGCAGTACTTTTTGAGGCGGTCCTTCAGCAGCCGCGCCTGCTCCTCGCGGCCCAGCTCCCCCCACGTGCGCGCGCCCCCGCCGGCGTCCTCGTCGCCACCGCCGGCGGCGCCACCGCCGCCGCCGCCGCGCCCGAAGCCGCCAAAGCCGCCCCCGCCGCCGCCGCCACCGCCACGGCCGCCGCCGCCGCCGCCGTCACCGCGGCCGCCGCCGAAGCCCCCTCCCCCGCCGCGGCCGCCGCCGAAGCCACCGCCACCGCCGCGGCCGCCGCCGCCGTAGCCGCCGGCCTCCGCCGCCGTGGCGGGGCCGAACGTCTCCGACGCCAGCTGGCGCTTGACTGCGTTGTACTCGCTGCGCTTGCAGCTGAAGTGCTCGCCGCGCCACACCTGCACAAGCGCGCGCGGGGAGGGGGGTGTTGTCGGCGCGTGAGGGCGCGGGGCTTCGAGCCTGCGCAGGGCGCTGCGGCCGCCTGTGAGCGGCAGGGCCGCAGCGCCTGCCAAGCACGCGCCGCCGCCACCGCCCCGGTCAAACGCCGGTCAAACCCCGGTCAACGCCCCGGTCAAACCCCTGGCCGCAGCGACTCACCCACTCCATGGTGCGCAGGCAGTTTTTCCCGGGGCGGTTGAAGTCGCACGCGGCGCAGTCCTCGTCCGTCACAATGGCAGACGGCTGGAGCCTGGGGCGGGGGGGTTGCGGCGGCGTTTTGTGCGGTTGGGTTGAGTGTTTAGTCAGGGCTCAAGAATGCCCCAAATGGCTGACAGCCAGTCCCTTTACGGACCAGCGCGGCGCAGCGGCGATGCCAGCCCCCAGAGCCATCCGCTTGCCCCCCTCCCACTGCCATGCGCCCAGGCGGCCCCAAGACCCCCCCAAATCTCTCCAGCCGCAGGCCGCCTTCCCCCCCCTGCTGCTCCCCCCCCCCACCTGTTGGTGAGGATGATGTTTGGGTACATGGCCGCCACGTCCAGGTGGTAGATCAGGGGGACCTCCTCCCTGGGGGGGTGGTTGAACCAGTGGCGAGCGCACCGCAGTCAGGGGCGCTTGCGCTGGCAGTACGGGGCGCAGACACTGGCAGTCCGGGGCGCTTGCGGGCGCGCGCGGCTTTCGGGCCGCGTCGCAGCACGCCCCCCCTCAATCACCCCCCCACCTGTTGGGGGCGTCCCTGAGGGACTCGAGCTTCTCCACGATGGCGGCGCGCACCTTCGGGGGGGTGGGGAGACGGGTTTGCGGTTTATGAGTCGAGGCAGGGCTCGTGTGCTTGTTATGGCACTGTCCTTCACCCCCACCCTCCCACCGCTGCGCTGTCCCAACCACACCCCGCTCTTGTGTGGCCCCTCCACCCACACCCCAAACCCCCCCCCACCTCTGCGTAGTTGTCGCAGTCCTCCAGCGCCCACCCCGCGTCGTGGGTGATGGCGTAGCCCATGTCGCGGTCCAGGTTGTCAATCAGGGACTGGGGTTTGGGGGGTGGGGGCGTTGGTGTGTGTTGTGTTGTGTTGTGTGGAGTCGTGGTGTGTTTTGTTGTGGTCCAGGTTGTCAAGTGGGGCGCTGATTTGTCAAGCGCGTGCGTGCATCGAGAGATGCGTTGAGCTTGTTGCGTGCGTGCGCGCCCACGTGTTTGCGGCGCGTGGGTGCGCCACAGTCCCGTGACTGTGGCGCACCCCCCCCTGCGCGCCACCCCGCCCTCTCCAACCCCTGACCCCCCCCCCCACCTGGTAGGCCGCGGGCTTGCACTTGAACCGCACGGGCAGGTCGGAGCGGAACACCCCGCTCTCAATGGCCTCCACCTTTTGAGGAGGGGGGGATGAGTCGGGGTTTGGGGGGTGAGTCGGGGTTTGGGGGGTGAGTCGGGTTGTGGGGTGTTGGGTCGGGTTTTCAAGGTGGGGAACTGGGGCCGCAAAAAGCTTGCTTGAAGGTGGCGAGTTGAGGGGAGCGGAGGCAGGGGGGGCGCTGGCGGTTCCGCGCCTCCCCCCAAACCGCTGCTGCAGCCAAAAACACCCTCCCCCCCTTCCCCACCTTTCCGCCGATGTAGGTCTCCGTCTCCAGGGGGTGCCCGTCGTACATCACCTCGCCCCCGCCCACGTGCTTGTTGGGGCACACGATGTTGGCGCGGTACGCCTTTGGGGCGGCGCGGGGGCAAAAGGGGGTTGTTTGGGGGTTTGGGGGGATGCGGTGGGTTGGGTGGGGGGGGGGCGTGCGTGTTGGAGGGGAGTGTCCTGTTTGGGGCCGGTTGGGCGCGGTTGCACGCGGACGAAGCAATGCCAACTGCATCGTTGGAAAGCCCATTTGGTTTCGGCCTCCCCCCCTTGATACCCTCACTCCCCCCCCTTGATGGCGCCACTCCCTCCCCGTCCGCCCTCCGCCCTCCAAAGCCCTCCCTCCGCCCTCCGAAGCCCGCCCTCCGCCCTCCGCAGTCCGCCCTCTTAAGCCCTCCCTCCGCACCTGCACCATGAGCAGCTGCTCGCAGAGCGTGCCGCTGCCCTTCCGCAGCACCTCGTCCGGCGGCATGGGGATGATGGTGGCCAGGGAGAAGATGAAGGGGTGGATGTAGCTGGGGGGGGGGGGTGTTGAGGGGTACGGGGGTTGGGTTGGGCTGGGCGAGTGGGCGGAGGCGCATGGCGTAATCGCATGGACAGCGCGCTGCCAGGCCGGGCTGTGCGGGCGCGGGGAATCGCAGACAGCCAGAGACCCTGGCGGCGGGAGCGTCCAAGCTCGGCCGTTATAGAAAGGCTGGCTGGCGCGCTGGTCAACCGCTCCATCTCTTCCCCCCCCCCCCCCCCCCCCCCCCCCCCCCCC
>BDRX01000044.1:119095-210341 GCA_003203535.1 Raphidocelis subcapitata | reverse complement strand
TGATGGCGGGCTTGACCTGGTTGGGGGGAAGTGGGTGGGTTGGGGGTGGGGAGGGGGGTGGGGGTGGGTTGGGGGTGGAGTGAGGGGTGGGGGGGAGTGAGGGGTGGTTGTTTTGAGGGGGGGAGTGGGGTTGCGAAGATGGGGGTGGAGTGCGGGGTGGGGGGGGGATGAGGGTGCCTCGGCCTTGCCTGCAGCACCTGCCTGCCCGCACCGCCGCCACCGCTGCAACTCTGGCCCTCCCTGCCGAACAACACCCCCATCTTCACACACCCCATCCAAAAACGCGCCCCGAAGAAGGACAAAGACAACAGCGACAAGCCCGCGCACGCCCCCCCCCACCCTGCGCATGTGGTCGAACCACTCCCTCAGCAGCGCGGCCTCGTCCGCCACGTTGATCACCGTGAAGGGCCCCTCGTACTCCGGCTTTGGGGTGAACTCAAAGTCTGAGATGTCGCCGCCGACGACCTCCCTTTGGGGGGGATGGGAGGGGTGTTTTTTTTGGGGGGGGGGGAGTTGGGGTTGGGGAGTTGGGGTTGGGGAGTTGGGGTTGGAGGGGGGCCGAAGGATCGGAGGCCTGAGCTTGCGTGCAGGTCTGCTGGTGCCCTGAAACTGCCGCTGCTGCCCCGCTTTTGGACAAACAGGAGAGTCGCATCAAAACCGCCCCCCCAAGCGTCCCCCAAAGCGCCCCTTCCCCAAAAAAGTCCCTCGCCCCCCCCCCCCCGCCCCCCAAAAAAGCCCCCCACCTGTTGACGATGAGGAACCCCTGCCTGTCCAGCATGTACGAGATCATGAAGATCTGGTCGTACTCGGCGTTGGGAAACTGGAGGGGCAGCTTGGTGGTCTCGATGTCAAAGGCGCAGACCACCGGCTCGGCGCGCTTTTTCAGGTCCTCCCTGCGGAGGAGGGGGGGGGGGGAGGGCGGCGCCGGGGTTGGGGTTTGCAGGGTTTTTCCAGGGCGCTGCGGCGTTTCGACGCGCGCGGCCGCCGGGCTCAAGCATCCTCAACCCCAACAACCCCTCCACCCCCCCCCCACCCCAACCCCCCTACCCCATGAGCCCCCCCAACACCCCCCCCCCTCACCTGTGCGTGAGGCTGATGTGCCCGTCCTCCGCCGCCACCCCGAACCAGTGCCCCGCGCGCACGCCCGTGTCAATGGCGAAGCGCACGTGGTAGGGCACGTCGTGCTCGCGCAGGTCCAGGAGGGACTCCTGGACGTCCTGGGGGGGGGTGGAGGAGTGTTGGCGCCGTTGCGGCGGGGCGGGCGGGGCGGGTGGGAAGGGGTGCGGAAGGCGCGCGGCGGCGCCGCGTTTTGCGGCGCGGCCGACGGCAGCAGGAACGCCGGGGGGAAGGCCGCACCTTGACGCGCCCGCGGTCGCCGCCGCTGGGCCCGGCGCCGCCGCCGCCGCCGCCGCCGCCCCCCGGCCCGCCGTCGAGCATCATTGCCGCCTGCTGCGCCTGCTGCTCCGCGCGCAGCGCGCTCAGCGCGTCCGCGACGCCGCTGCGGCCGCGGTTGCGCGCGACGATGGGCGCCACCTCGCGGCGGACCTCCATGAGCTGCTGCACGTTCCAGAACACGACCCGCAGCAGGCGGCGCTTCAGGCCCGACAGGTGGTTCTTCTGCGCTCGGGGGGGGGGGGGGCAGGGTTTTGCGTCAGCGCCCCGGCTGCGGAAAGGCGCCGAGCTCTCGCCGCCGCTCCCGCCTCCCTCCCGCGGCCGCGGCCGCTGCCTTTTCAGATCGCTGCCGTTCAGAACCAGCCATCGCTCCTCCCCAAAGCCAGTTAACAAGCCCCCCCAAAAAAGAAGCCTTGTTTCCCTCCAGATCAGATCAGATCGCGTGCCCCCCCCACCAGGTCGAGGTCCTCCTTGTCCACCACCACCACGTCCCGCAGCCGCCCCTCGAAGCGGCGCCGCAGCCAGGAGTCCACGTCGCGCTCCATGCCCTCCTGCGCGGTCGCGGGCGGCGGCGGCGGCGGCGGCGCGCACCCGCGTCAGCCCACACGGCCCGGCCTGGCAGCGGCCTGGCCAAGCGGGCGCCATCCGACTCCGCCCTGCGCCCTGCGCCCCCAGGCAGCAACCCCATGCGCGCCCCCTTGCAACAGCCCCATGCGCTTCCGCCATGCGCCCCCAAATGCGGCCCATGCAAGATCCCACGTGCCCCCATGCGCCCCCCCACATGCGCGCCCCATGCAACGGCGCATGCGCGCCCCATGCAACAGCCCCATGCGCCCCCCCCCCCCCATGCGGGCGCGCCTTGACTTGCAGGTAGAAGTAGGGCGCGTGCAGCACGCGCGCCTTGAACATGGTCCCGTCCTGGCACATGAAGTAGCAGTCCACGGCGCTGACCACCTGCCCGCTGTCCTTGTCCTCGTGGGAGGCCTGGGGGGAGGGCGGATGGGGGAGGCTCGGGGGTGGGCGCGCTGCGCGGCGGGCGCGCAGGGCGGCGCGGGCGCCACTGGCCACGGCTGCCGATGGGCGATGCAAAAGCCGGCGGCGGCGGCAGCTCTTAGCGGCCATGCAGCCGTTGCCTCCCCCCACCCAGGGACTGAGGGCTCACGGTCGTGAAGTTCATGAGCCAGCCCAGGCGGTCGGGGCCCTCTGTGAACAGCGGCCAGCCCAGGGTGGCCTCGAGGGCGTCGTCCTTCTTCTGCTGGGCCAGCTGGGGGCGCTGGTCGTCGGCGCCGCCGCCGCCCTCGCCGCCGTGCTGCTTGATGTAGTTGCCGTTGAGCGTCTTGCGCGGCTTGCCGCCGCGGCCGCCGCGGCCGCGGCCCCGGCCGCCGCCGCCGTCGCGGTCGCCGCTCACGCCCATCGACTTGAACTTGCCCATGGCTGCGTCTGGCGCGCGGCACGCGCGCGCCGCGCTCCGCCGCCGGTGCTGGGCGCTCGCTTACGGCACCTTGGGTGCGTTTCGCGCTCTCCCCCGCCCCTAGACCCTCATTGCTCGACGGCTACCGCGCCCGCGCCGGGAGGCACGACTCGCCAGGCTCGCAGAGATCGCTTGGGGCCACAGCCAAATGATGGGCGGATGAGACGGGGGCAATATGAACGCCCTTGTAAAAACGTTGCGCGCGCGGCTGGGGTCCTGGTGCTCGCGGGCAGCCGAGCGCGGGAAAGGCGCGAGAGGCCTCAGGGACTGCGCTGGCGGGCTGCTCGGGTGAAAACGAAGCACACTGGTTTGTACAACGCGTAGCGGGGCCCGCGGATGGCAGGGCGCCGCTCTGGCGCGCAGCTGCCGCGGGTGCCGCCGCCGCTCGCGCGGCGCGCGCAGCGTGCACAGCGTGCCGGTGCAGCCCGGTGGTTGATTACTTTCAGGTGCAAGCAACACGCACACCCATTGCAATCCGGTAGTTCGCACCGCAGGAGGCGCCCCGCTGCCCCTTTCTCTCGCCGCTATTCAACTCTCCCAACTTGCTCAGCAGCCCGTTTTCTCACGCCACGTCCACAAAGCTGGGGCTGCACTGGATGGTCTCCACCTCCAGCTCGGGCTGCGGGCGCGGGAGGTGGCAGTGAGGTGGTCAAGTTTTGTTGGTGGCAGTCGCACCGTGGGTCGCAGCAGCACAGCCAGTGGGGCGAGGCGTGTGCCACTGCAGCCAAAACAGCCAGCCCCAGGGAGAGCGCGCGAGCACCCACAAAGTCGGTGTCGTCCTCCATTTCGTCCTTGAACTCGTTCTGGCGCGCCCGCTCGGAGCACGCGGCGAAGATGCGCGTCGCCGTCTCGCGGCGGCCTGCGCGGCAGCGGCAGCAACATTTTGGGAGTACGGCAGGCGACGCGTCGGGGTGCGGCTGCGGCAGCCTACACGCGGGCCCGCGCGCATGCGCGTGCTCACCGTCCGCCGCCTTGCAAAAGTACTGCGCCGTAGTCTTGGAGTCTAGGGGGTTTGACTCATCCTTCAGCTGGGTGGTGCCCTGCTGGGGCAGGACCACGTCCTGGGGGGGGGGGGTGTAGACGCCGGGCGGGCGGGGTGGTGGGCCGGGGGACCGCATCGCAAGCTGCAGGACCAACGGGTCTTGGCATCGCCAGCGCGCCGGCGCGCGCAGCCAGTGCGTGGTAGTTGTGCTCGCACTGGCCACGCGGCACGGCGCCCGGGGGCGAATGCGAAAGCGGGCGGCAGCTGCCCGGGCGGCGGCGCACCTCCTGGCGGATTCGGCCGCAGAGGATGTTGGCCATGTTCTTGCGGGTTTCGCGCTCCTGCTTCACGATCTCGCCGGCGCGGTTGCTGCGGGGCGAATGAGCCGGCGTGCGTTTGCGTGTCTGGGATGTTGTGCTGGCAAGGGGGGGCGGGGACAGTAGGCCGGCACGGCAGCTGGTTTTCGGGCGTGCGTGCAGGCGCCTGCTGCGCACTCACTCCCACACGATGGTGATGGGCACCGCCGGCACGGCGGCCGCAAAGGCAGCTGCGGGGTGTTGCAATCGGCAGCGAGGCGGCCGCGCGCGTGGTGGGCGTCGCAGGGCGGCGGGCCCCGCACCCCACCGCCAGGGCCGGGCATGCGGCTTCACACCGCGCTGCGATCCCCATGCTGATTCGCACAGGGCGGAGGGGAGCGAGCCCTGGGCTACGAGGTGGCGCAAGTCCGCGACCCTCCGGGCCGCGGAAGCCGCTGTCCTGCGCGAACAAACCAGGCCGGCCCATTATCCCACGCACGCAGACCACCCACCCGACGCGAACAGGAGCGCGGCCACGAGGACGAGGTGGCGGGCGGCCATTCTGGGCGGGCGCGGCGGAGCCGTCGCGGCGCTGGCGCTGCTGCTTGCCTACACGCCGTTTTTTTACAACGGGCCACGAATACCGTATGCAGACTGAGCCTGGAATGCAGCAATACAGACTTTCAAGCAAGGCACCTCGCCGACCGGGCACACCTGCCGCCGGCAACTGCCAGCGGCAAACTGCCTCGGGGGTTGGAAGGTCGGGTGGAGATCACCAGCTGAGCGCGCCGTCGCCGCCCCCGCCCCCGCCGCCGCCGCCGCCCCGCTCCCGCACCGCCGCCTGCATCGACCGCACCAGCTCCCCCGCCTCCGCCGCCGCCAGCCGCCGCGCCACCGCGCCGGTGATGCCGCGCACGAGGCAGTCCTCGCTGGCGGCCTCCAGCGCCGCCGGGCCCATCCGGTCGAGGGCCGCGTCCACCAGCGCCTCCAGCTGGCGCGGCTCCCCCAGCGCCAGCGCCAGCACGCCGCCGCCGCCGCCGCCGCTGGCGCCGCCGCCGCCCGCGCCGCTGCTGGGCATGCGGCCCGTCTCCCTCGCCACGAGGCGCCGGAGGTAGAGCTTCCGGCGGACCACGGCGCCGACCTCCCTGGCGGCCGCGGAGGGGGGCCAGGGGTTGGTGTGGGCGACCAGCGCAGGAGCAATGGGGGCCGCCTCAGGTCACAGCAAAGGGCTTGTTCAAGGCCCCATCAAGCCCCCCCGCCGCCAGCCAGCCATGACCGCAGCTGTCCCCGTGCCGTGCCGCCGCGCCGCTGCTGCTGCCGCGACCGCACCTGATCTGCGCAGACACAAAGTCCGCCGCCTGCCCCGCCAGCGCGACCTTCAGCCCCGCCACGCCCGCGGCCCCGTCCGCGGCGCCCTCCCCCGCCGGCGGCGCCACGAGCGCGTGCCCGCGCCGCGGCTCGCGCGCGCTGCGGATGCGGGCGTGCGCCCAGTCCGAGTAGCCCGGCGGCGGCAGGTCCGCCTTGCCGTCGGCGCCGGCGCCGGCGTCGGGCTCCTCAGGGGCGTCGAGCGCGGTGGCCAGCAGCAGGTAGAGCAGCATGAGCGCGACGTAGATGCCGACCACACAAGCCATGATCTCAAACACCTCGCCGCCGCCCGCGACGCCGCCGATGATATCGGTGTCGAGCTGCTGGGGCATGAGCGGCGCGTCGAGCGGCGGCAGCGCGTCCACCGCGGCGGCGCCGCGGGCGGGCAGCAGCGCGGCGAGCGCCGCGGCGGAGAGGCCGGCGGTCGCGGCGGCGGCGCCGGCCAGCGCGCGGCGGAGCGCAGCGCGGAGGCGCTCGCCGGGGCCGCCGCGGGGCGCGTGTAGCTGCTCGGCGTCGCCGCGCGCCTGCTGCTGCTGCTGCCGCTCCTGCTGCTGCCTCTGATGCTGCCCATCGCCACGTGCTGCCTGCACAACAAGAGGCCGGCTCCGCCTCGATGGCCTGGCGGGAGGGGGGGGGGTGATCGACGACAGGTGCGGCCGCGGCGGCAGGCGGCGGGCGGCGCGCGCGCGCGGGTGCGCCGCGGCCTGCACACTGCTGGGAGCGCGGAGCGGGCGTCGCACTGCCACAGTGAGCCACCCGCGCCCCCGATCACGGCCGCCTCGCACCGACAGAGGCGTCCAGGGCGTGGGGCGAGTGCCGGGACGGGCCCGACACGGGATACCGCCCCCGCAGGGGCGTGCCGCAGCATGGCGGGCGGTCCCAGGCGGTAGATTGGCTGCGTGATTTCCTTTCAAGCTGTGGAGCCGCCTGGCGACGGCGCTGGGCGTGTTGCGGGCTTGATGCTGCTGCTCCAACGACCCTGGTGGCTCGTATGCAGGTCCTAGGGTGCAGAAAAGCATGCATACAACGATCCTGGAGTGTTCGCCTGTCGAGCAGAGGCCGAAAGACGCTGGTAAACGCGGCGCTCTCACCCGGTTACCCAATGGTGGGCAGGACAAAGACTTTTATCGCCGCACGCCCCGCGAAGGGTTGTCTAGACTCCCTGCCAACCCAACGCGACCTCCAGCAGCCTGAAAAAGCGCGTGATCCCGCCGCGCCTGCCGCCGTTTGCCCCACCAAGCCAGCGAAACGCGGCGCTGCAGGGCGCAAAGGGAGGCGGGAACTTATCAGAATGCGCCGTGCCGCAGCGCGTGCGCTGGCCGGCGCCGCCGGCGCGCTACGCGGCGAGCTCACGCCCGCCGCCGCCGCCGCCGCCGACGCGGCTGCGGCTGTCGAAGCGCTGCCGCGGCGGCCCCTGGGCGCCTTGCCCGCTCGCAGCTGCCCTGCATGGGGCGCGCGCGGCTACGCTCTGCCGGCCGCAGCGCCAGCCGGTCCCAGCGGCGACGACGCGCCGCCGGCGCCGCCGGCCGAGCCCCGCCGCCGGCCCCCGCGCCACGGCCTCGCGCGCGGCGACGAGCTGCTGCGCGCCATCCAGGCCGCGCCCAGCCTGCTGGACCTGGAGGAGATCATCGACGCGCGGGTCAGGAGCCTAACATACGTCCACCTCGGCGCCGCCGCGATGTGCGCCGCGCGGCTGGCAGCGCCCCCGCCGCGGTGGCAGGGCGGCGGCGGCGGCGGCGGGGCGGAGGGCCAGGACCCGCGCACGACGCGGCAGCTGCAGCGGCTGATGCGGCAGCTGGAGGGGCTGTTTGAGCGCGCCATGCCGATGCTGCCGGCCAGGTGGGCTGCCGGGGCCGTCGACCCGCGGTGACGTGCACGCGCGCGTTGTGGAGGTTGCGAGGGAGCCTGGCCAAACCAGAACGCCACCACTCAGCCCCCCTATAGGAAGCGACAAATCTCTGCGCACCACTCCCCTCCCCACCCACCCGCAGGCCCATCGCCCACCTATTTTACGCGGCCGCCAAGACGGGCCACGCCCTCGGCGAGCGCGCGCTGCTCGCCGCCTCGCAGCACCTCACGAGCGGCGGCGGCGCGCGCCTCGCGGCCGCGAGCGGCGCCGACCTCGCGCAGCTCTCCTGGGGCCTCGCGCGCATGGGGGCGTGGCTGCCGGAGCTGCAGGGCGCGATCGACGGCGCCGCCGCGGCGCGCGCCGACGATCTCGACCTCCCCACGCTGACGACGCTGCTGACCGCGGCGCAGCTGGCGCACAACGCGGACGGGCCGATGCTGGGCGCGCTGGCGGCGCGCGCGCTGGCGCTGGCGCCGGGCGCGGGCGCGATGCAGCTGGTGCAGGTGGCGCACGCGCTGGTCAAGCTGGCGCACCCCAGCGACTCGGCGTTGCAGGGTGGGCGGCGGGGCGCGGGGGCTGTGGATAGGGGGCCCCCGCAACGCAGCCCTGCCTGCATGCGGCGCAGCCTCGAGCTTTGCAGGCCAATGGGCCATGCGCACACGCATATGCGTGCCTGCCTGCGCCGCCACCTCACGCACACTATCCCTACGGCCCCCCCCCACACACACACAGGCATCGCGGTCGCGCTGCAGCCCCAGCTGCATGACCTGAACGAGGCAAGCCTGCTGCTGGTGCTGGAGGCCTACCAAATCGCGGCCCACCCCAGCGCCTCTGACCTCGCCGCCGCCGCCGCGCCGCTCGTCGCTCGCGCCGCGCCGCGGCTGAGCGCGCAGCAGCTGGCGCAGGCAGCTCGGGTCTACGGGCCGCGCAGGCGGGCGGGGCCGCTGTTCAGCTCGCTGCTGCACCACCCCGCGCCGGGGGCAGAGGCCGAACCTGGAGCAGCGGGAAGCAGCGGCAGCGGCGGGGACGGCAGCAGCGGGGGCGTCGGCAGCGGCACGGCGTATGCTGAAGAGCTCTGGCCGGCGCTTGATGCCGCGGCGGTGCAGCGGCTCGGGGAGCTGCGGCCGCCGGAGCTCCGCGCGCTCTCGCGCGCGCTGGGCAGCAGGGCCAGCCCACAGCTCGCGGCAGCGGCGGCGGCGGCAGCAGCCGCTGAAAAAGCAGGCGATGGCGGCAATGGTGGGCAACAGCTGTAAACGAGTGTTGCAGGTTGGGGGTTGGGGGAGCAAGTGCGCCCCGGAGTTCAACACACCCGAGCCGCCGCGTGGGTGCCGACGCCGGCGCGCAGGGGCTCAAGAAGAGAACCCTCTCCGCGCCGCCCCATTCTTCAGTGTTGGTGCACCCGTTACTGGTTAATGCCGCTCGCTGCCCGCTCACATACATGCACGAGCAGCTGCTGAGATCGAAAAGGCGCGCAGCGACAGCCCCGCCCCGCCCGAGCCCCCAGTACGCCGGGGCCAGCATCAGAGCGCGCGGATTGGTGCATGGATGATCCCCATGGCGTCGTGGCAGCCTTCCCGCACGCCCCCTACGACATCCAGCGCGATTTTATGCAGGCGCTGTATGAATCGCTGGATGCGGGGCAGATAGGCCTGTTCGAAAGCCCCACGGGTAAGAGGGAATGCTCACCAACCAGGGGGCGGCGGCACTGGGCTGCTGAATGCCCTGGGCGCGCTGCGGCGCGCGCGACGCTGCTGCGCCGCCGCCGCACGACGCTGTGCCCGCTGCCCGCAAACGCGCAGGCACGGGCAAGACGCTCAGCATCATATGCGCGACGCTGAAATGGCTGGAAGACCAGCGGCGCGCGGAGGACGAGCGCAAGGCCAAGGCGGCCGAGCAGAGTGCGCGGCAGGGCGACTTTGTGTTGTGTTTGCTCTGTTGGGGGGGAGGGGAGGGGGGCGAGGCTCCGCACATGCAACCCGCGCGGTGCCTGCGGCGCTGCATGCGACGCCTTTCTGTCTCCACAGCTTGCTCACGCAGCCGCCCCCCCCCCCAATGCATGCAACCGCCCCCTCAGCCGCCACCGCTGCTGCGCTGCCGGCGTGGATGCAGTCGTTCGACCCCATCGCCGCCGCCGCGGCGACCACCGCCGAGGAGGAGGCGGAGCGCCAGAAGCGGCTGCGGCAGGAGGCGGCGGCGGTGCGGCAGCGTGCCAAGTCCGGCGCCGGCGCCGGCGGCGCGGCCAAGCAGCAGCAGCAGCGGCGGGGGCAGGGCCCCGCAGAGGGGCAGGTGTTGGATGAGGACGGCGCTGACCTCTCGGAGTTTCTGGTGCCAGCGGAGAGCCCCGTCGGCGGCAAGCGCGCCGGCGGCGCCAGCAGCGGCAGCAGCAGCGACGACGACGGCGCGGCCGCCGCCGACGGCCGGCGGCGCGCCGGCCCGGCGGGGCCGCTGCCGCCCGCGCGCAAGCCGCAGGTCATATTCTGCAGCCGCACCCACTCGCAGCTCTCCCAGTTTGTCGGCGAGCTGCACCGCACCCGCTTTGCAGAGTCCCTGAAGCTGGTGGCGGTCGCGTCGCGGCGCGCGCTGTGCGTCAACGACCAGGTCTCCAAACTGTCAGACCTGACGGCCATCAACGAGCGATGCATGGAGCTGCAGCAATCGAAGAGCCGCGGCGGGGGCGGCAAGAGCCGGCGCGGCGGCGGCGGCGAGGGCGGCGGCGGCGGCGCGCCGGGCCTGGCGGGGCTCGCCGGCGCTGCAGCCCGGAAGAAGGAGGCCCGCGGCGGCTGCCCATTCCTCAAGCGCGGCGGGGGCGGCGGCGGCGGCGGGGGCGGGGGCGGCGGCGGCGGCGCGGATGCGCTGGATGAGTTCAAAGGCCTGGTGCTGGCGTCCCCCGCTGATGTGGAGGACCTGGCGCGACTGGGCCGCAGCAAGCAGGTGGGCGGGGCCGCCCCGATGCGGGGCCCTCGCGCGCCGGCCGCGCGGTGGGGCCGCGGGAAAGCGAGCGGCGGCGGCGGCGCGCGCTGCCATCGCCCCGGCCTGCCCCCCTGCCGCCCCGCCAAAAAAACCCTCCCTCCCGCTGCCCCAAACGAACGCGCCCGTGCGCCAGTGCTGCCCCTACTACGGCTCGCGCCTGGCGGTGCCCGAGGCAGACATCATCCTGGCGCCCTACAGGTGCGGCCGCGGTTGGGGGGGGTCAATGGTTGGCGCTGGCGCTGGCCTCCTCGCCGCTGGCTGCTGGCCGCTGGCCATTCGCGCGCAGCTGCTGCATGCTGGTGGCAGGCCTTGGGGCCTTCAGTTGATGCACCACCCCAGCCGCCTGCTTGCAAGCGCGGCTGGGCGCCTTCTGGCGGGGGGCCTGCATTTGCAAAGCTCCAAAACAGGCCCCCCACCCCGCCGCTGCCCCCCGCACTCCCTGTCCCTCCGCCCCTCCAGCTCCCTGCTGTCCGCAGACTCGCGCGCCGCGCTGGGGCTTGACCCAGAGGGCAGCGTCCTCGTGTTTGACGAGGCCCACAACCTGCTGGACGCGGTCAACGGCGCGCACGGCGCGGCCATCACGGGTGCGCGCGCGCGCGCAGGGCCCCGCGCGCCTCGGGGACGCGGCCGCGCAGCGCTTGAAGCGGGGCGGCGCCCTCGCGTCGACCATGGAACACGCCGCGCGCCTGGCGCGTGCATGTACGCTTTTGGGGGGAGCGGTTTCGGCCGTTAAGGAGGCCAATAGACAAAGCCCACATCGGGCACCAATCAACCCATGCCTCACACTAAGATATCCTGCACACCACACCGCGCGCGCACAGGCTGGCAGCTCGCCGCCGCCCAGCGCCAGGTGTCTGCTTACTACGAGCGCTTCCGATCGGTGCTGAGCCCCACCAACGCGCAGCACGTGCAGCTGCTGCAGCGGGTCGCGGCCGCGCTGCACGGCCGGCTGACGGCGGCGCCCGCGGCAGCAGGCGGCGGCAGCAGCGCCGCGGCGGTGGGGGCCGGCGGCGGCCGCGTTGGCGCCGGCGGCGGCGGCACTCCGGCAGGCGGCGCCTGCGCGGTGCGCGTGAACGCGCTGCTGTTTGAGCTGGGGCTTGACAACATCAACCTTTTCGAAATGCTGAGGTGGATCAAGGAGACCAAATTCGCGTTCAAGGTGCGGGGGGGGGGGGAGAGCGGTCTGCGCCTCTCGCCGGCCTCCCAGTTTGGCCCCGCCGCCTATAAACCCAGCTGGCTTGCGGCCACAATCCGAACCCAGGTCTCCGGCTATGCCGCCGCGGCCGCCGCCAAGGCCGGCAGCGTGCAGCTCGGCGGAAGCGGCGGCGTCGCGGACGGCGCGCCAAAGGCCGGCGGCGGCGGCGCGGGCGGGCTTGCCGCGATGCACGCGCTCAGCGGCTTCATGGCCGCGCTGACAAACACGGACGCCGAGGGGCGCGTTATTGTCGAGCCGGCTGGCGCGGACGGGGAGCGAAGCAGCAGCAGCGGCGGCGGCGGCGGCGGAGGAGGGGAGCACGGAGGCGGTGGCAGCGGCGGCGGGGCAGACGCGCCGCGCGGCGGCCGCATGCGCTTTGTCCTGCTCAACGCGGCCCGCCACTTCGGCCGCCTGCTCTCCGGCGCGCGCGCCGTGGTGCTCGCTTCTGGCACGCTCGCGCCGGTGGCGGGCCTGCGGGCGCAGCTCTTCCCCGATCTGCCGCCCTCGCGGGTCCGCCACTTCGAATGCGGCCACGTGGTGCCCGCGTCGCAGCTGCTGGCGGTCTCCGTCGGCCGCGGCCCGGCGGGCCGCCCGCTCGACTTCCGGCACGCCGGCCGAGGCGCGCGCGAGACGCTCGACGAGGCGGGCGCGCTGCTGCTCAACCTGGCCGCCGTCGTGCCGGACGGCCTCGTGGCGTTCGCCCCCAGCTTTTCCTATCTGGAGCAGCTCGTGGGCCGCTGGCGCGAGGGCGGGCTGCTCGCGCGGCTCGAGGCGCGCAAGGCGGTGTTTGTGGAGCCCCGGGGCGCGGACGAGGTCGAGGCGGCGCTCGCGCGCTACGCCGCCGCGATCGCGGGCGGCGCGGCGGGCGGCGGCGAGGCCAGCGCACCGGGCGCGGGCGCGGCGGGCGGCGAGGCCAAGGTGGCGGGCGCGGGCGGCGGCGGCGGCGAGGCCAAGGTGGCGGGCGCGGGCGGCGGCGGCGGCGAGGCCAAGGCGCCGGGCGACAGCTTCGGCGGGCGCGACCAGGCTGCCGGCGGGGGTGGCGGCAGCGGCGGCGCGCGCGGCGCGCTGATGCTCTGCGTGATGGGCGGCAAGCTGTCAGAGGGCATCAACTTTGGCGACGGCCTCGGCCGGTGGGTCCTTTGGGGGAGTTGGCAGCGAGGGTTTGCGGCTGGGCCCTCTTTCCACTGGCCAGTTCCTTTTCAGGTGCACCCCGCATGCAATCGCCCACGTTGCCTTGCCATGCGCTCCGCAACGCCGCACTCACGTGCCGCCCCGCTCTCCCAAAACGGCCAACCCCGCAGCTGCGTCGTCGTGCTGGGCATGCCCTTCCCCAACCCCTCCGACCCCGAGCTCCAGGAGCGCATGCGCCACCTGGATGCAGCGGCAGCCGCCGCCCGCGCCGGCCCCCTGGCGCAGCCACCCCAGCAGCAGCAGCAGACGCAGGCGCAGCAGCAGCAGCAGCAGCAGGGCGCGGGCGGTGGGCCCAGCGCCGGCGCCGGCGCCAGCGGCAGCCCCAGCGGCGCCGCCCCCGCGCGCGCCTTTATCAGCGGCTCCGATTACTACGAGGACCTCTGCTTCAAGGCGGTCAACCAGGCGGTGGGGCGCGTCATCCGTCATCGCGGCGACTACGCGGCCATCCTGCTGGCGGACGCGCGCTGGGTCGCGCCGGCCGGGGCGGCGGCGGCGGCCGGCGGGGGCCGGGGCGGGGGCGCGGGCCGCGCGCCGGCGGTGTCAAAGCTGCCCGGCTGGATCCGGCGCTCCTTCCTGCCGACGGCGGGCGAGTTTGCGCCCGCGTACCGCGCGCTCGCGGCGTTCTTCAGGGAGCGGCGCGCGGCCGAGGCGGGCGGCGCGGCGGCGTGAGGCGGCGTGCTGCTCGGGGCCGCAGCGGCTGGCCGCCGCAGCGGCCTTCCCTGTGTCTCAGATTTTTTTCCCCGCAGGAGTGAGCGTGCCCCCCCAGTGCAGGGCTTTCTGCTTCTCTTCTTTGTCACCCTTGCGGCACCCATTCCCCTGCGCAAGGGGCGCTTTGCTGCTGCAGACTTGCGCCCCCCAAGCGCACCCCCTTTTGCGGCCCCCTTTCACCACCGCCAGATCCAAGGGTGAACCTGTTTACTATGTGTATGCGTGCGTGTGTGCGCCATCCACCGCCAGCTGCGGAACGCGCGATGAATTTGCATTCACCGTGCCAAAAGCACCCGAGTAAAGAGAAGCACGTGGATGGCACGGTCCGAAAAAAAGGCGGGTCAGCGGGGCGGGCAAATGGCCCCTTCTTTTGCTGGGCGCGGGCCCAACGCCCCCCGCCGGGCCGCGCGCTTGCCTGCGTGAAGACGCGCGCAGCGCCTTTGCTGCTGCGCCGCGAGCGAGCGGCGCGCGGCCCTCCCGCCCCAAAGTCTTAGGGAACCCCAAAATGCCCCGCGCCGAGGAAACGGCACGCGCGCTCGCCAGCACGCGGCGCCGCGGGGGCGCGCACACACGCCCCAGCCCGCCGCGCGCGGCGGCGGCGGCGACGCCGGCGCGCGCGCGCGCGCACGAGGCGCCAGCAGGCCGGCCGGCGCGCGGCGCCCAGCGGCTGCGTTGCGCGCGGCCTTTAGAACAGCGAGCCGCCGCCCTGCGCCTGCACCTCCTTCTCGTATGACTCGTAGTAGCCGTAGATGATGGTGACGGCCAGCAGGATGCCGGTGCCGCTGCCGATGGCGCCCATGAGGTCCGCGGCGATGGTCAGCGCGCCGATGCACATGCCGCCAAACGCGGCGGCCACGGGGATGTAGCGGTTGAGCTCCTTCTTGAGCGACGCGGTGGTGTCGCGGTGGCCCTGGATGAAGAGCTGCTGCTCCTTGAGCTGCTTGGCCACGTCGCTGGCGCTGCTGCCAGACACCTCGATCCAGGTCTTGGAGAACAGCGCGCACGCGGTGAGCATGAACGCGGTGTAGACCAGCGCGTGGAAGGGGTTGGCGGCCACGTCGGACAGGCTGCTGGGGGGGGTGATGTAGTAGGCCAGCCCGCCCACGGGGAACATCTGGCCGTTCCACTCGTTCTCGCGCCACTGGCCCAGCAGGCGCACGACAAAGTTGCCGCCGTAGCGCTTGTACAGCAGCTGGGAGATGAAGTACATGTTGGACACCAGGGCGGAGTAGAGGATGATGGGCATGTTGCTGGTGTAGAACAGCTTGATGGGGTAGGTGCCCTGGTAGCCGCGCGAGTGCTTGTTGCGCACGGGCAGGTCGACCTTGAAGCCCTGGGGGAGGGGAGGGGAGGGCAGGCGGGGGGAGGGTTCCGCGGGGGGTGGGGAGAGGGTGAGCTGGGAGTTCGGTGGGGGGGGAGCGGATGGGAGCAGGGGAGGGTCGCGCGCGGGTGTGCTGCAGCGCGGTGCAGCGCAGCGCGCTGCTGGGGCTGCCGGTCCACTGCGACCCGCACGCATGCGCATGGGGCCAGCGGCAGTTGCGCGCGCCGTGGATTGCACGTTGCGCGGTGCAGCGGGCGCACGGCCCGGCCGCCACTGCCACAAAAACCCACCCCCCAATCCACCCCCCAAAAAGCGCACCTGGAAGTAGATCACGACCAGAAAGACGATGACCGTGGCCAGCAGGTTGTTGATGTTGGGCAGGTTGGGGCGGTAGAAGGCCTCCTTGAGCGCCTGCACCTTGTTGGAGCGCGTCACGAGCAGGTGGAATAGCGCGATGATGGCGCCCTCAAACTCGGCGCCGCGCGCGCCGCTGATGGTGTAGGGGCTGAAGGCCTTCCAGATGATGGACTCGCAGATGTTGGTGGCGATGAAGAGGGAGATGCCGCTGCCGATGCCGTAGCCCTTCTGGAGGAGCTCGTCGAGGCAGATCACGATGATGCCGGCAAACACGAGCTGCGCGATGATCAGGCCGGCGTTGACGTAGCCCAGCTCGTTGACGTCGCCGTACATGCCGGACACCACGTAGGCCACGGCCTCGCCGACGGTGATGAGCACGCCCAGCAGCTTCTGCGCGCCCTCGAGCAGGTCGCGGTCGGCCTTGACGCTGTTGTCGACGTCGATGATCTTGGACCCCACCAGCAGCTGCATCACCATGCTGCTCGTCACGACGGGGCTGATGCCCAGCTCCATGCACGTCCCGCGGTTGGAGGCCATGATAACGCGCGCCCAGTAGAAGGGATCGGCGCCCTCGCTGGCCTTGATGCCGTAGAGCGGAAGCTGGCTGCAGACCAGGAACACGAACAGCGTGACCATCGTGTACATAGCGCGCTCCTTGAAGGGGATCTTGCGCTCCGCGGGCACCACCTCCGGCAGGAACGCCAGGAAGGGCCGCACCAGGTTGAGCGCCCTGAAGCCCATGGTTGCTGTCTGCTGCTGCTGCTGCTGCTGCGGCTCCGCCGGCCCTGCTGGCGCCCGGCTAGGCCCGGCGCGCTGTGAGGGACTGGATCCGGGCGCTGGCTCGCTCTCGGCGCCCGCGGGGCGGGGCGAGCGGCGCGGGGGGGTCGGACCGGCCAACCGAAAGGGGGGGTCGGCAGGCGAGGTCGGGCGGGCGGGCGGCAAACGAAAGCAGCCAATCTAGGCTAGCGAATGGGCCCGGGCCAACGGCGATCGGTGGTCAAATGGCGGGGTCCACCGCACCAGACCGATCGGTGAGCTGCCGACCCAACCCGCCCCGCGCCGCTCAAAGGGCCTCCTGGGAGCGGAGGGAGGTGCAAAGGACCCCTAGAAACGGGCCGGGCACCGCCTCGTGGGGAGGGGACGGGGGGCGGCCGGGGGGCGCGGCGGGCGGCCGGGCCCACCTGCCGCGCTGGCCGGGGCCGCCGCCTCTTCCTGAGGCGGAGCTGCCGCGCCGGGGCGGCGCTGGTCGCGGCCACAGCGAGGCCGCTGCCGTCCATCCGTCCGTGACTGAGGCGCTGAAAGCTGTTGCAGAGGTCGGGGGCGCTCATAGGACTGCGCTCCCAAGGCAAGTGTGGCTCAACGCCGGCCGCCGCGTTCCGTCTGTGCTTGGCCTCGGGCGGTTGCGGGCCCACCGCGCAAGGCGGCTCGGGCCTGGATGCGCCCGACCGCCGACGCGCTCAGTGCAAGGGCCCCACTGAGGGGGGGGGGCTCTGCGCCAGCGCCACCTGCCGGCCGCGGTCTTCGGCCGGTGTTGACCTGCCGCCACGGCGCGCAGCGGCCCCGCGCAGGCCTGAAGTGCGGCTCTGGGTGGACCTGGCACACTTCCTTGCACCCAGCGCACCTCCACCACCCAGCACCTCCACCACCCCAACCGTGCGCGCTGGCGTCACCAGCAGACGGCCAGCTCGGTCAGCGCCGCCCAGGTCTGGGGGTGGTTTGGTGGGCGGCCGGACGGGCCGAGTTGTTTTTTCGTTAGGAGAGCGCTGCTTCACACCCGCATCTCGCCGCATTGGAGCCGCTGAGGGCGAGCGCGCCCATCGCCAAGGTTCCCGCGCGCAGCCAGACGCGCTGGGGCTGCGCGCGACGCCCGCACCTGGCTTCCCACAATCTTTGGTCACCACATTGTCGCACAGGAGCTGCGAGCCGGCAAACCGGAGTGCCGTCGACAGCCAGCACGCAGCTGGATTGGCGGCATGGAAGGGCAGGGCTCGGAGCCAGCGGGAGAGGAGGCCGTAGCAGCTCCCTTTGCGGACGCGGCGCCGCGCGACGGCGTGGGGGCTGCCGGTGGGGGCAGCGGCGGCAGGGCCGCCGCAGGTGGTGGGGGCGTCAAGTTTGACGAGACGCCCGCCGTGGGCGTCGCCTCCTCGACCGTCAAGCCCGCCGCCTGGAGCTTCCTCAAGTCCAAGGCCACCGGGAAGCCCCCTCAACAGCCCGGCGACGCGCGGCTTCCGCCGCCGCCGGCGCGGTTTGACAGCAGCGCGATGCCGGCGCGGCCGGCGCTCAAGAGCAGCAACAGCTCGCTGGCCTCATTGGCAAACAGCGCCGCAGATTCCCAAGAGGAGCAGCACCAGCAGCAAACAGCTCAGCACAACAATCATTACCAGCAGCAGCAGCAGGAGCAGGAGCAGCAGCAGCAGCCAGCGCCGCCTCGCGGCCGCGACGCGCCCTCGGGCGCAGAGGCCTTCCTCGCGGCCCTCGGCGGGGAGCGCGCGCCCACGTCGCCGCCCGAAGGCGCGGGCCTTTGGGCCCCAGACTACGCCGCCGGCGGCGGCGAGGCCGGCCCGTCGGCTGCGGCGGGCATCGCAAACCCGCTGTTCGAGCTGAGCCCGCATGCGCGCCCGGGCGGCGGCCGCCCGCGCGTGAGCTTCGACGCGGCGCCGCACGGCGCACGGGACGCGGACGGCGCGCCGCCGCCGGCGCTCAAAGACGCCAAGCCCTATGGCGGCGCCGTTGCGGCCGACGGCGACGCCGAGCCGGAGATTGACCAGGCCTTCTTCGCCGCCGCCGGCGCCAGCGGCTCCGGCACGCAGCCCGTCGCGACCGCGCCCGACCGCGACGACGCGGGCAGCGTGGCAAACAGCGCGGCCGCGAGCAGCGTCATCATCCCGCCCGGCAGCAGCGCGCCGCTGCCGACGCTGTCCGCGCAGCTCACGCCGCGCGCGCTGCTGGCGGGCGTCGTCGTGGGCTGCGGCTACGCGCTGCTCGCCACGCGGCTGGTGCTGGTCGCGGGCCTCACGCCGTCGTTCCAGGTGTCCATGGCGGCGGGCTGCTGGGCCGTGCTCAAGGTTTTCACGCTCCTCCTCGGCCGCGACGTGGCGTGCGTGCCGCCGCTGGTGGGGCAGGAGGTGGCCGTCGCGTCCGCCGCCGCGCTCGCGTGCGCCGGCAGCGTCGTCGCCGGGGGCTTTGGCCCCGCGCTCGAGGCGCTGTCCAAGACCGCCATCGTCGGGCTCACCGGCCCGGAGGCCGCGCCCGGCTCGGTGACGACGCTCGGCTACGCCCGCGGCGTGGCCTGGGTGCTGCTGGTCGGCGTCGCGGGCGGGCTGCTGTTTGTGCCCATGCGGCGGCAGCTGCTGGCGCGGCCGAGCATGGTCTTCCCGACCGGCGCGGCCACGGGGCACCTGGTCAACAGCCTGCACACGCCCGGCATGTCCTACCACGGCCACAAGGCGCGCTCGCGCTTTGTGCAGTGGGGGCTCATCTCGTTCTTCGTCAGCGGCTACGAGTGGGTCTTCAGCAACCCGGCGTGCGACGGCTTTGCCAAGTTCCCCACGTTCGGTGAGTTGGGAGGGGCTGGTTGCAGCAGGGGGGGGCGCGCGGCGGCAGCTGTGGGGGCAATTGCGCGGAAACGAGGTGCCGCTGGTTGGGAGAGGCTCCTGAAACATTCGGGCGCACCCCTGGCACAAGTCCTCCCCCCTGCTGCTGGTTTCTGACCTGTTCCCACCCCCACACAAAACGCCTCCCCGCAAGGCCTGACCCTGGCCAAGTGGCGCTGGCTGTTTGACTTCTCCATGCTGCAGGTCGGCGTCGGCCTCATGGCGCCCCTCGGGGTCGCATGGAGCCTGCTCGTCGGCGCCGTGCTGTCGTGGGGCGTGCTGTGGCCCGTCCTCAGCGGCCGCAGCGGCACGTGGTTCCCCGAAGACGCGGCCGCCTCGGACGCGCGCGGACTGTACGGCTACCAGCTGGCCATCGGGCTTGGCCTGATGATGGCGGATGGGGCGTACTGCGCTGTGCGCTGCGCGGTGGGCGGCGTCATCGAGCTCGCCGGCCCGCGCCGCCGCCGCCGCCGCCGCCACCCCAGCAAGGCCGCAGCGCCGCCCCGCCCCTCCGCGCCGCGCGCGCCGCGCGGGCCCGGCAGCGTTGCGAGCAGCAAGGCGAGCGCGCGGCGGCGGTGGCACGCGGAGGCGCTGGCGGCGCTGGAGAACGATGCGATGAGTGAGGCCTCCAACCTGCAGTTTGGGCTGTCGGCGGTGGAGAGGAGCCTCAGGAAGCACATCTTCCAGGTGGGGCCGCTGGGGGGCTGGGAGGCTGGGGGGCTGGGGCGCTGGGGGGCTGGGAGCCAGGGGGCTGGGGGGCCTGATGCCTTTGGGAAAGAGGCGCTCATGAACCACCCTCACCCCTTGATTGCCATCGCGCGCCCCTCAAGACCCGCTTTGAACTCGCTGCAAACCCCCCCTGCCCGCGCCCCCCCCCCTTGCCCCCTGCCGCAGTCCGACCGCATGCTGGCGGCCAGCATGGCGTGCCTCATCGCCGCCGCGCTGCTGCTCATCGGCGCCGCGTTCGCGCTGCCGCCGCTGCTCGCGCCCATCTCGGGCGTGCGCTACTGGCAGCTCATCGTGGCCACCGCGGCCGCCGCGCCGTTTGCGGCGCTCGCAAACGCGCGCGGCGTGGGCACGACGGACGTAAACCTGGCGCCGGCCTTTGCCGCGGGCGCCGTCGCGCTGTTCTCGGCGTGGGGCGGCGACGGCGCGGCCGACGGCGGCGCGGCCGGCATCGCGGCCGGCATCGCCGCGGGCAGCGTCGTGCTCGGCACGGCGCAGTCGGCGGCGCACATGGGCTTCAGCTTTGCCGCGGGGCTGACCTCCCTGACCTCCCCCCGCGCCGTGTTTGCGGCGCACCTCATCGGCGCGGCCGCGGGCGCGCTGTTTGCGCCGTTTGCCTACACCCTGCTCATGCCGGCCCTGCCGCTGTCCCCGCTGGCCGGCCCCGCGCGCGCCGCGGCGGCGCTGTTCTCGACGGGCGGCCTGTCGGCCCTCCCCTCGTACGCCGGGTGGATGGCGCTGGCGGCCGCCGTCGTGGGCGGCGTGCTCGCGGGCACCCGCGACGCGATGGGCGCGCGCGCGCGCGTGTTCATCCCGGCGCCGGCGATCATGGGCGTCGCCATGCTCGCCGGCGCCAGCGTGGCGGTGGCCGTGACGCTGGGCACCATCCTCCGCGTCGTGTGGCGCTGGCGCGCGCCGCGCTCTGCGGACACCTACGCCGCGGTCGTGGGCGGCGCGCTCGTGGCGGGCGACGGGCTGTGGGCGCTGGGGCGCGCGCTGCTGGGCGCGTTTGCGGTGGCGCCGCCCATCTGCATGAACTTCTCGGCGGCGCCGGGGTCCACAGTGTGAGCCGGCCGGCTGACCGGAGGAGGGCGCCGCGCCCGCGGCCGCCGCAGGCGGTGCCGTGCTGCGCGGGCGGCGCCACGGCGTGCGCGCGCCTCCCAGCCCCTGGCACGCGCGTGCAGAGGCGCTTTTGGCTGCTGCGCAGCCCACAGCCACACGCGCGGCTTTTGGCGCGCGGGGCCGCGGCTCAACGCCGCCCCGTGTACCGCCCACCCCTGTGGGCATTTTTTCCGGCCCAGGCCTTTGCGCAGAGCGCAGAACGCAAACACAGACACAGACACAGACACAGACGTACAGACCCCCGCCAACACACATGGCTGGACGACCCCATTCACATTCACACACGGTTTTGTTTTGTGTGCAATCGGATGGGCCGGCCCACCTTGCCTGCCTGAGGTGGGCCGCCATAACCATGCCGATTCTTCGCCCGGCCCTCCTTTGGCCGGCCCAACCCTCTCGGGCCCATATCACCCCCTGCGAACGCTCGGGCCACACCGCCCGCACCCCTAGCCCCTGCCTGCCCCCGCGGGCCGCGTCGGCGCGTTGACCCCTTGAACCCCCATCCCGGCTCGCCCTCCCCCCTCCTGTCCTGGCCTGCGTGGCGGCTTGCACCCGAAACGGCGCAGCCCCTCCTTGCCAGGCGGACTTGACTTGCCCCTCCTGGCGCGCGCGCGTTGCCACGCCCCTGCCAACCGCCCATCCCAAAACTCTCTTCGCCAGCAGCCGCGGCCGCGGCGCCCGCGCGCGTGCGCTCTCGTGCGCGCCGCGCGTCGGCGCGCGGCCGCGAGTTTTTTTTGCGCTCGCCGCCGCCAGGCTGTACAGCCCCGCTTCGCCCCTTTGCCTTCCCGGCTGCCCCGCGGGCCCCGCTGCCACTGGAATGGGCGCCCGCCGCCGCCGCCGGCCGGACCCACGTCGGGCCCGCATGCGCTTTGTGTGGATCCACTGAGAGGAGGAGTAAAGCGGCAACATTTGCAGAGGGGGGGGTTGTGCCAGGGGCCACACTCAACCGAACTGGGCGGCGGCTTGCGCACGCGGCGGCTTCGAATGCGCGCAGACACCCGGGCGTCGGGCGCGCGGCGGCGCCAGCCCGGCGCCTGCTGGGCTCCCCCGGCCCGTGTTGCGTCTCTCACCGCCCGGACGCCATTCGAAATACGCTCAGCGAGACGCCGCAGCCGGGATTTTGAGCGGCCAGGCCCAAAAAAGGCCGCTCCAACCCTGCTGGATCTGGCGCATTCACCCGATCTTGCGCGTTGTTCCCATTATCGAGCGCGTCCCGCGGACGGCAGGAGCGCCGGCAGCAGAACGCCGGCAGCGGCGGCGGCGGCGGCGGAAGCAGCAGTCGGCGGCGGCGGCGGCGCGCGCGCTCGTCGCGCCCCCCACCCGCCGCAATGCCGGAAAGGCCGCTGCACGGCCATGAGGCCCTGTCGCAGGGCGCCGTCACGGCGTACGCGCTCATCGTGGCGGGCCTGGTGCTGGGCGCCGGCCTAATGGTGAGCGGTGCTCGTTTTGGCCGGCGACTTGGACTCCGGCGCCACTGCGTCGCGTCACCCTCCCCCCTCCCCCCCACGACTCCCCCTCCCCCCTACGACTGCCCCCCCCACACACAAAAAAAAGAGTGGCCTCACGCTGGGCCTTTTGTCCTTGGACGTGATGGACCTGAGAGTCCTGCAAGCCAGCGGGACGGCGCGCCAGGCCGCCGCGGCAAAGAAGCTGCTGCCGCTCGTGCAGCAGCCGCACTGGCTGCTGTGCACGCTGCTGCTCGCCAACGCGGCGTGCATGGAGGCGCTGCCGCTGTTCCTGGACCGGCTGCTCAACCCCCTGGCCGCGCTGCTGCTGTCGATCACGGCCATCCTCCTTTTCGGGGAGATCCTTCCGCAGGCGGTCTGCTCGCGGTTCGGGGTCAAGATCGGCGCCGCGCTCGCGCCGCTGGTGCGGGGGCTGATGTGGCTGTCGGCGCCGGTGACGTGGCCGCTCGGGAAGCTGCTGGACTGCGTGCTCGGCCACGGCGAGGTGGCGATGCAGCGGCAGGAGCTCAAGGCCATGGTGGAGCTGCACGGGGAGCGCGCGGGTGAGGGTCATTGCTGAGTCACCGTACAGCGCGTGGGATGCTGCCGAGGCGGGCTGCACGGGCGGGGCGGGCGGCTGTTTGTGTGTGTGTGCGTGCAGGCAGCCGGCGGGAGGGCCTTGCGGTGCTGCTGGCTGCGGAGTGCGGCCGCAGCCGCGTGCTGCTGGCCGGCCCCGCCTGCACACCGCCGCTGGCCCGCCTTGGCCGGCCCTTCACTTTCCGCAGGTTTGGGTGGCCGGCTGACGTCCCAGGAGGTGATGCTGATCAGCGGCGCCATCGACCTGCGCTACAAAACGGCGCTGACCGCGATGACGCCGCTGGACAAGGTGCGGCCGGCGTTTGAGTTCCGGCGGCGGGCACAAACACTTGCTTGGTGGGGGGCTGTGTCTGAGACTCCGAAGGCCGCGCCAGATGCTGTTGTGGGGCTGTAGGGCCAAGCCTCCCCTACCCGGCAGTCTGGCGCGCACGCCCTGGGAAAATGAAACCCAATTCAACCTCGGCCTCCCCCAACTAAACCAACCCCAGGTGTTTATGCTGCGCGAGGACGACGTGCTCGACCACACACTCATGGCGCGCGTATTGGAGAGCGGGCACAGCAGGCTGCCGGTCTGCAGGTGAGAAGCGCGGGCGCCCGAACGCGCCCGAGGCGGCGCGCGCGCGCGCGGGGGGGTGCCGCTGCGTAGGCGCGGGCTGTCACGCTCTGGCCCGGCGGAGCATGCCAACACCCCCGCCGCTAACCGCCGCCGCCGCCTCGCAATGCCAATACCAACTGCGGCCGCAGGGCCTCCGACCCCACCGACCTGATTGGCCTGGTGCTGGTGAAGGAGGTTCTCCAGTTTTGGCGCAGCAAGCAGCCGCCGCGCGTGTCGCAGCTCACGCTGCGGCAGCTGCCGCGCCTCCCGGCGGACGCGCGGCTCTACGATGTGCTGAAGCTGTTCCAGGTGCGCGGGGGGGCACCGCTTGGGGCGCCTTTTCCAAACAAAAGCGTGGTCAAGCCGCTGCCTTGGTGGCTGTTGGTGGCAGTGCAGGGCTGCAGCGAACCGCACCTAACCCAACCCGCTCCCCGCCGCCGCGCCCCTATCACACCCGCCAGACCGGCAACAGCCACATGATGCTGCTGGTCGCGCCCGTGGGCACCAACCTGCTGGAGCTCCGCCAAAACTGGGCCAGGCTGGAGAGCCTGGACGAGGACGGCGCGAGCAGCCGCGGCGGCGGCGGCGGTGGCGGCAGCGCAAAGGGCTCGCCCCGCCCCGGCGACGTGTCGGTGCGTCGCTCGCTGTCGCGAGCGCTGCGGTCGCTGCTGTCCAGGAGCAGCAAGGAGGACGAAGCGGCGGCGGCGGATCAGGGGCAGCAGCAGCAGGGCGCCGCGCCGAAGGCTGAGGGCGACGCGGAGCCCCTCGGCAGCGGCGGTGGCGGCAGCGGCAGCGGCGGCGGCGGCGGTGTTGGTGGTGGCGGCGGCGGCGGCGGGCATATTGAGCTGCGCGTCGCCACCAGCATCGGCGGCGCGCCAGCGCGCGGCCGCAGCGCCGCGGCGGCGCGCTCGGGCGGCGGCGGGGCGGCCGCCGCGGCCGTCGCCCGCGTGAGCAGCGCAAATGGCAGCGCAGCGGGCGGCGGCGAGGAGGCCCGTTTCGTTCCCATTGGCATCCTCACCCTTGAGGACGTGCTGGAGGAGCTCCTGCAGGTGGGGGGTTGACTGGTCAAGTTTGGCGTTGACTGCGCCCGCCCACGCATGGCGGCCCCCACGCCGCTCTCCGTCCCCGCACGCACGGCCCCTGCGGCGCGCTTGCGGCGCCGGGCGGCCGAGCCGCCCCAATCCCCAACCGCCCCTGGACGAGCAAAAGCCGCCCCGCCAACTGCAGACCTCCAAACCCTCACAACCCCGAAACCGCCCGCCCAGGCCGAGATCCTGGACGAGACCGACCGGTACCGGGACAACGAGCAGACCCAGACGGCGGACCTTCAGGCCATGGTGGACGCGCTGCCGCCAAACCTGCAGGCGCTGCTGCGGGCCGAGGTCGTGCAGGCGGCGACCGCCCTGATGCGCGCGACGCCGCGGCAGAGCGCCGTCGGGTGCGCGCTGCCGCCGGTGAGCCCGGAGCTGCGCGCCGCGGTGCGCGCGTCGACGAGCGGCGACGGAAGCGGCAGGGGCGGGGTCGCGGCGCTGGCGACCGTCGTGACTCAGGGCTCCGACGAGGTGCCCCCCGCGTCGCAGCTGGGCCGCCGGTCTGCGACGGGCGCCAAGTCCTTCAAGTCGGTTGCGATTTCGCAGCAAATTTCCCGCAGCCTCAGCGGCAGCGCCGCGGCGGGGGCGGCGCCCGGCGGCAGCTCCGGCGGCGGCGCGGCGGCGGCGCGCGGCAGCGGCGGCGGGAGTGTGGCGCGGTGATCTCAGATCTGCCGAGCCCGGGGGGCTGTCAGTTGCTTACCTGTGTGTCCTGATGCCATCTGCCGGTTCCATGATCCCATCTTGAACTCTGAAACCACTGCAGGCCTGGCCGAATGGCTTGGCTTTTGGTGCTGATTAGCCCTGCGGGATCCCGAAACGCTCCGTGCAGCGCCCTCCGTTGCTCTGTCTTCCGCATTGCCTGGGTCCCTTCAAGGACTGCTTGCCCTATGCTTTTGCACTGCTCCCTGGATGATGGAACCGTTCACACCTTACACGCCCCTGATGATGAGACATGGACTGCCGTTGGCCCCCGTTGCTGCCCCCAGCTCTGCCTGCAGCCAGGCGCAGTGCCGTAAACAAACACGTCCAATCGGCTGTTTACTGAGGGACGCAGACGTTTCAATGGGCAATCAACGGGGTTGGGGCAAAAGCGGCCAAGGCAACCGCAACATGGCGCGGCAGCTGGTGAGGCGCCGCTCGACCCGTGATTGCACACCAGCTTGCGGCACAGCAAACACGCACGGCTGGCGCCCCGCGCCCCCGCCTCGGCCCTACGACAGCCGCCGCTTCCGCCGCTCCCGGCGGCTCGTGGCGCCGCTGCTGGCCGCGTCGGCGGCGAGCCCGTTGACCCGCAGCCAAACGCTGAGGGGAAGGGCGCTGTCGCAGCTCGCGTCGCTCGCTGCGTCGTCCGCCGCAGCCGCCACTGCTGCGGCCGCGCCGCGCTTGGCGCCGCGCCGCTGCTTTTGCTGCAGCCCTCCCGACTCCTGCTGCTGCTGCTGCTGCTGCCCCAGGCCCTTCCCCTGCAGCCCCTGCTGCTGCTGTTGCTGCTGCTTGGTCCCCTGCTGCTCGCTGGCGCCTCCTGCCGGAGCCGCGTCCGCGCCCTCCTTGACCAAAATGTAGGCGTTGAGCTGCCTCTGGCTGCCCGCCAGGTGGACAGGGAAGGTTGTCAGCAGCCGGAGGTCCCCAAAGCCCATTTCGCGCATTTCCAGCAGCGGCGAGCGGCGGAAGGCGCGCTGCACAACGGCGACGGACTGCGGGGGGGGGGGGTAGGGGGGAATGTGGTGCCGTCAGCGCAGGTTGGGCGCTTGCGGCGGTCGGGTCGTTGTGGTGCTGCGCATTGGCAGCCGCGGGGTGCTGCGCAGGGGCAAACGGCGCGAGGGCAGAGGGCGCAGGCCGGCGCGGGCAGGGGCGCGCCTGAATGGTGGCGGCGGCGACGAAGAGCCCGCCGAGCGCCACCTTGGCGGTGCGCGGCATGCCCTCCCAGCAGGCGTAGACGTGCGTCGCCGGCTCCAGCGTGGAAAGCTGCAGAGGGGAGGGGAGGGCCGGCGGCGGGCGCGTGGCTTGTGGGCCGGCAGGCGCGGGGCGGCGGGCGGCGGCCTTGCAGCAGCAGAGTGCTGTGCGCGCCGCGCACGCTCCTGGCGGGCGTCGGGGTCGGGCGAGCAGCTGCAGCTGCGCAGGGGCACTCCCCTTTGCCGAGGCGCTGCGTCGCAACAGCCGCAGATCGGCGCTGCTGCCGATCGAGCAGCAGCGATCGGCTGCTGCTGTTGCGGGGCCGATCTGCTGCTGATCTATCTGGGAGCAGCAGATCGGCGAAGCCCCGCGCGCTGACACGACCCAGCGCCGCACCCACCCACCCGCCCACCCACCGCACCTGCTCAACCGGCACGCACACCATCGAGGGCGGCGCGGCGCCGTCCCCCATCAGCCCCGCGCCGGCCATGTCCCTCGAGACCAGCTCTATGTAGGCCCGCCCCTTGGAGCACTTGACGGGGTCGATCTCCACGCCCCACGACGCCGCGACGCGGGGGTGCAGCATCGCGTGCAGCAGCGGCCTGCGCGCGGGGGCGGGGCGGCGCGCGCTTTCGGTTGGGGGCTCGGACCGCGCCCGGCCTACCGGCCCGAGGAAATCCGCCGCCGGGGTGTCCAAGCCCGCCGAGCCGGCGATGTGGGATACGAAAACAGCCAGGCGACGCGGCAGCTGCGCGGTTTGATAGCGCACCGCCCGATGCCGGCGCCGATGTCGACGAGCACGCTGTCGCGCCCCAGGCCGCAGGACGCCGCCAGCTCGGCCATGATCCGCTGCACCCCGGCGCGCGTCAGGGTGCCGTAGCAGCCCTCCACGCCCTCACCGCCGCCGACCTTGTTCTGAGGGGAGCGGGGCGGGTCGGGGCGGGGCGGGCGCGTCGGGGGGTTGCGCGAGGGGCACACAGCGCGTGGGGATCGGGCGGGGTGCAGCGCATTGGCAGCGCAGCGCAGAGCGGCGGCGCCCTGGCACCTCTGCGCGCTGCATGCTCCGCCACAGCTGATCCAGGGCGCCCGGCTGCACCGCCGAGGCCTCCATGGCGCTCCTAACGCTGCTGCAGGGGCCTGAAAGGCTGCCCAGCCCTGGCGAACGTTCAATCTGGTTTGACTTTGCAGCTTTTCCAGCGGGCCAGGGCGTCAGGAGCGCCGCTTTTTGGCTATATGTGACGTTAATGCACGTATCGGCGTTTGTCAGAGGGCCGACTGGGGCGCGGGGCAGCTTCGCGGAGCTAGCCCCCGACCTTCCCACTCCCGCCCGCCCTTTCAGGGGCCTTTTCGGAGCCCGCGGGCCGCTCAATCGTTTAATTGCGTACCAGAAGTTCCGTCCTAGGTCGCGCGCCCCCCATACCGGGCCCCGCCGCCGCCGACCCGCGCCAGCGTGACCCTCCCCGCTGCGCGCCGCCCCGGCGCCATGGACGCGCTCCAGGGCTCGCCTCGCGCCATGGAAGGCCTCGAGGTCGATTACGGAGTGGTTAAGAAGCCCTGGGTGTCCACCAGGTGAGGGCGAGCCCTTGGCGTGCCGGCGCCCAGACCGACCGGCTGCCAGACCGACCTGCTGCCGCCGACCCGCAGCGCGCGCAAGGCGCCCCGCTGCCCGCCCACACCGCCCCCCTGCCCACCCACACCCTGCCGCCGCCCCGCCGCGCAGGCAGCGGATCGCGCGCTGTCTCAAGCTGGTGCCGTGGCTGGTGTTTTTGACCGTCGGCGTGTACGCCGTGGGCGTCGTGTTTTGGGTGGCGGGCACGAGCCAGACGCGGGACGCCACGCTGGCGCTCGCCGCGGCCGTCGGGGTGGACGGCGCGGCCACCAGGTGGGTGGGCGCGGCGTCGGTGCGGCTTGGGCGCCGTGTCTGCTGTGGCTGTGTCTCCTTAGTGCACGCACGGCACCTAGAGCTCGGTTTCTTGTGGTGCAGGCTGCCCCATGACTCACTCTGCTGCGCCCCCCATCCATTCCAGGTGGCTGTACACCACGATAACGACGGTGGTGATCGCCGTCGCCATCGGCTCCAGCGTGATCGTGGGCATCGCACTGCTGCTGTCCCTCGTGCGCACGCTGGAGCGCGGCTGGCTGATGGGCGCGTGCGGCGGCGGCGACGGTGAGACCGACCGGCGGCGGCGGCGCTTTATTTGCGCCCTGCGGTCCCCACCCCTCCCGCGCCTCAGAATTGCAAAATGCCATGCAAAACTTGCAGGCATGCAATTCACCGTTCGCGGACCCAAAACCACCAACCCAGCCCCTGCGTCGGGCCACTGCCCAACCCCCCACCCACCCACCCCCGCCACCCACCCAAACAAAAACGCTGTCCCCCGCAGACGACGCGCCCCCCGAGCCCTGGCTGTTCCGCGGCTACCAGGTTGTGACCATCATCCTCAACTGCCTGGTCTGGCTGCTGCTCATCGTCTGCGTCTGCCTGCTGGCGATCATGCTGGTTTGGTGGGGCGGCTTCCAAGCGGTGGCCACTGCCATCGACACCGGTGAGGCCTCTCAGTTTGGCTGTCAACCCTTGCCAGAACTCAGGGTTTGTTTATCTTCAATGCTCCAAGCTTCCAACTCGATTCTGCGCCCGCTGTGCTCTGGGCCCACCCTGACCGTGCCTGCACGCCGCCCCGCCGCCGCCCGCAAATACCCCCCCCCCAGGCGTGATGAATGCCGAGGTGACCCTTCGGTCCACCGGCACCACCCTCAGCACCGCGGCCGACATGACCGCGCGCGTCCGCGACGTCCTAAAGGGCGCAGACTCCGCCCTCGCCTCCCTCGTCGCGGCGAGCGGCGGGGGGCTGCCGTTCACGCCGGTCTGCGCGCCGGTCTGCCTCAACGCCGGCAGCCTCGCGTGGGTGCTGCGGCTGCCGGAGTCCTGCGTCTGCGGCGGCGGCGTGATCGACGCGGCGCGGCGCGCGGCGACCAAGGGCGCTACGGCGGGGGGCATCGGCCTCGCGGGCGCGGGCGCGATGTGGCTGGGCTCGTGCCTGCTGCTGGTGATCCTGGTGGGCCACGCGGTCACGGCGGGTTTTGACCGGCGCAGCGCGGCGTGGCTGAAGGAGCAGCGGTCCGTGCGCTACAGCACCGGCTTCCGCGCCAACCCCAAGGACTGCGTGCCGGCGGGGGAGGAGGAGGGCGAGGCGGCGGACGCCGGGGCGGGGGCCGCGCCCCGCGGCGCCGGCGCCCTGGCACTCGGGGCGCGCGCCATCGGCGGCGCCCGCGACCAGCACCTCTCTGCCGGGGTGTGATTAGGGCGCCGCAGCTGTACAGTTGTTTCGTATGCGTGCAAATATGGGATTATTTGCCCGCCCCTGTGGGCGATCAATAACAGCGGCCCCAGCGCCCTCTGCGCCGGCTGGTCAACGCCCAGTCAACAATGCCATGGTAAACAGGGCGCAGGCGCCCCAACCCACCATCCGCCCATCATGGCTATGAGCGGCGCCTGCCGCAACCATTCCCTTTGCCTGGTAAAACCAGCTCCGTGGTGTGCACCCGCAGCCAGCGGCGCAGCTGGCATTTGGGAGCAGTTGGGGCAGGACTGCCGCGCGCGCCAGCGGGAGGCGAGCAGCCGCCGCGGGGCCGCACCAGCCCCACCCGCCACCAACCCCGGCCGCGCTTCTCAGACGATTCAAAAGCGCGTGATTTACACCCTGCTTCCAAACCTGCGCTGCTTTCCCGCGCGGACCCTCTGAATCGGCAGTCGAGGACGCGTCCTAGGTCCGCCCCGCCGTGGTTGACGGGACCTGCAGCGCGGCAGAGCGCGACAGGATGGTGGGCGAGGCGCAAAAGACGCGATGCGTGCGTCCGGGGCGCGGGGATGGGGCCCCCGCACGCGCGCGCCGGCGCCCAAGGCACGCGCGCGCGCGCCAGCCGCCAGTGCGCCATGGGCATGCGGCGGCCGCGACCGCAGCTGGCCGCGCCTCAACACCCCGCCGCCATCCCCCCAAAAACCAGGCCGACCTGCCCACCTACAGCATCCGCGGCCATTTTGGCCCGGGCTGCGCCGTGCTGCTCACCGGCGCCAGCGGGTATATCGGCAGCCTGGTGCTGGAGAAGCTGCTTCGCAGCACAGACGTGGGGCGCGTGTTTGTGCTGCTGCGCGCGCGCGGTGGGCGCGGCCCGGCGGAGCGCCTCGACCGGCTGCTGCGCGGCCCGCTGTTCCACCGGCTGCGCGCCGCGGACGGCGGCGGCCAGGGCAGCGGCGCCGACGCGGTTGGCGGCGCGGCCGCGGGCTCGGGCCCGCTGCCCGCCGCCGTGCTGCGCCGCGTGGTCGCCGTGGCGGGCGACATCCTGCAGCCCGGCCTGGGCCTGTGCGCCGCCGACGCGGCGCTGCTGCAGGCGACGGTCGACACCGTCATCCACAGCGCAGCGGGTGAGCAGGCGCAGCGGGCACGGGCAGCGCTGCCGGCCGCTTGTGTGCCGGATCCGAGGGCTTGCGTCACGGCTCACCAAACCCCACTCACTGAACAGAACCCCCTCCCACCCAAACCCCAGACATCCGCCTCGAGCCGCACATCCACGAGACCCTGCGCGCCAACTACCGCGGCAGCGTCGCGGCGGCGCGGCTCGCCGCGCGCATGCCCCGGCTGCGCTCGTTTGTGCTCGTGTCGACGGTGCGCCCGCTTGGCCAGCTTCCTGCTGGAGGTTGAAACTGCCAGTCACGTGGACTGCCCACTGTCGCCTCGCGCGCCCGCACACCTGGGCTCGATCCAGCAAAACCACAAACATGCACACAACCCCTCAGCAAAAACCAAAGCACCCGGCCTTTCCTCAAACAAACGCAACCGCCTGCGCAGTGCTACGTCGGGATCAACCGCCCGCGGGGCAGCCTGGTGGAGGAGCGCATTTACCCGCTGCAGCTGGCGGGCGCTGAGGTGGACGCGGCGGCGCTCGCAGAGGTGCGCGGCGCGCGGGGGGAGCGGACGCCTTGGATTGGGTCGCTGTGGGCTGGTTCTCGGGTGCACCGCTGCCCACCCCCAGACCAGACAAAACAGCCAGAAAACTCCCCCCCAACCGAATGCCGCTTTTCCACTCAGGAGCTGCTGTCCCTGCCGCCGGCCGCAGCCTCGGCGCGCGCCGCCGCGCTGATCGACTGCTTTGGCTTCCGCAACACGTACGCCCTGGGCAAGCACCTGGCGGAGAAGGCGGTGGCCTCGGTCGCGCGCGCCGCGGGGCTGCCGCTGGCGGTGCTGCGGCCGTCGCTGGTGTCGGCCGTCGCCTCCGAGCCCTATGCCGGCTACACGGGTGAGCGGGGCCCCTGCTGTGAACTCGACGCCTTGAAGGCGCGCCCTCCTGCCATTCCTGTGCGCATGCCGCGCCCTGGCCCGGGGGCGGCGCAAGCGGTATGGCCACAACCATCCCCGCTCTGGCGGTGAAAGACGCAGCCGACCCCATCCAATAATCCCCCACAGGCAATTACGCCGGCCAGGTGGGCGCGCTGGCCGCCTACATCTCTGGCCTGTACAACGACAACCCGGCGGCGGTGGCCGCAGACGGCGACAGCGCCTGGGACGTGGTTCCGGGTGGGGGGGGGGGAGTTTCCTTGCGACGCACTTGCGTGAGAATCAGGAAGGCAGCCTCACTCTCGCTCTGGCTGAACTCATACCAGCACGCCAGCCGCGCTCCACCCCCCCCCCCAAACTGCCCCTCCCATCCCACGCAGGCGACCTCGTCGCGCACGCCATCATCGCCGCCGCTGCCGCCACCGCCGCACGCGCCGCGCCCCACGCCGCCCCCGCGCCAGGCGCCGGCCGCGCCGCCGCCGCTGCCGCCGCGCCCCGCCTGCAGCCGCCGCTGGTGGTGCAGGCAGCCACGTCTACGACGCACCCCCTCACCACCGCGGACTGCTTCAACGCCGTCTACCGTTGGGTGGGAGCGCACCCGCGCCCCTTCACGCTCGCGTTCGCGCCGGGCGGGGCGCGGCCGATGGCGCCGGGGGCGCGGTACGACGCCGCCGCCGTCGTCCGCAACATGTGGTGGACGCGCGCCAAGGTGGAGCTGGCAGCGTGGCTCTGCAGGTGCGCGCGCCTGCCCGGTCTGCCTCTGGACTGCCTGGGTGCCCTCGCGGCGCCTGCGCCAGTCCAATGGGCAAAGCACCAAACAGCAGCGCAAAAGCAGCCGCCCACCCTCCCCCCCAAAACACCCCCCCTTTGCAAGGCTCATGGGACGCGCCCGCTCTGCGCGGCTGTTCCAACTGGCGTGGTCCACCTTCACCACCATCAACGCCCGCCGCTACGACCTGGACCTCTTCTTCGACTCCTCAAACCTCGGCGCGCTCGCCGGCGCGCTGCGCGGGGACGAGGCGGGGGACTTTTTCCTGTCCTGGCGCGCGCCGGCGGCGGCAAGCGGCAGCGCGGCGCTGCCGCGCGGCTGCCGCGCGCCGGCGGCGACGGCGCCGCCAGTGGTTGCGCCGCCGCTGCTGCACGCCGAGGGCGGGCTGCAGGCCTCAGGGGCGGCCGCGGCAGTCCGCAAGGGCGGCTGGGCGGCGGCGCCGCAGCTGGCGCTGGTGGACGCGACCGTGAGCGGCCGCAGCAGCAGCGAGCTGTCAGACAGCCCCGCGCGCGCCGCCAGCCTGGGCGACGGCAACTCGAGCGGCGGCGGCAACGGCTCGAGCGGCGGCGGCGGCAGCCCGGACAGCTGCTCCACCCCTGGCTCCGCCCGCGCCGCCGCCTCGGCCGTCGCGGCGCGCGCGCTGCTGGCCGGCTGCCCCTGCGCCGCCTCGCCGCCGCAGCAGCTGCCGGCGCAGGCGGTGGCGGCGGCGGCGGCGGGGGACTGCTGCTACGGCGGTCTCCCGCTGGCACCCGCTGCGGCGGAGCAGCAGCCGGCGCTGCGGGGCGTGCACCCCGCCACGGCGCTCACGTGGCAGGAGGTCCAGGCCAACACCCTCGCCTACCTGTGAGCCGCCCCTCTGCCTTCGTTTGCTGGCTGCCCCCCTCCTTGCATGCTGGACGAAAAGGCTTCCCAGCAAAGGCAGATGCTCGAAAAGCTTGTCCTCAAAGCCCTCACTCCTAACCAGGCCCCCCCAACCCAATCCACCCGCATCCCAGGTACCTCCAGCTTTTCGGGACCACAGTGCCGCGCGAGGCGCCGCTGGCGCCGGCCCGCCTCGCCGCGCTGCGGCGCGCGCTGCCGCCCGGCCACCCCGACGCGGGCGCCACCGTACGCCACACCTTTGAGCGGCTGGTCTAAAGAGCCGGACGGCGCGCCGCCGGCGAGCTGGGGGACGGCGGGCGGCTGGGGCGGCGTTGCTGGGGGCAGGGCTGAATGCTGGGCTTTGCGCTTGCGCTGAGGCGGGCTGGGGCGGCGGCTCTGGGGGCGTATTAGGTACCGTCACTTCAAATTCATTCTGGCCAAGGATTTCCCAAACTGAATAGGAGGGGCGCGCGGGGAATCACAGCTGTTGGGTTACAGAGGGGCCGCCAGGCAGTGCCGGCGAGGCCGCACATTCGGGCCGCCACTCGCCTCGTCTCTTGGCTTGCGCGCATGGTGCAGGTGCAGGCCCTGCTGGCCTTGTAAACGTGCTGCAACAGGCGCGGCTTCAGCGCCGGGCAGAGCTCGGGAATGGAGAGGGCTCAGACGTTGCGGCACGCCTTGGCGGCGTGCGGCGCTTGCATGGGCGCGTGCGTGCGCGCGAAGGAAGCGTGCGGGCGTGCATTGTTGGCCAACCGCACAATGGCTGCAGGAAACCTTTGCAGGCAGGAAAAGCTGCGCTGCGGGCGATTGAGTTGCGCAGTGCAAGGCACCGTTCCGTCCCACACAGCCCCGCCCCAGATCACGCGCTCGCGCGCGCCGCCGCCGCCGCCGCCTCGAGCCAGACCGGCATCACCGCCGCCACCGCCTCGAGCGCGATGCGGCCCAGCCCCAGCCGCAGCGACGCCTCGTCGCCGCCCGCGGCCGCCACCAGTAGCGGCGGGATGATCCGGTCGAGCGAGTCCTGGCGTTCCAGCACGGACGGCGGCTGGGGGCCGGGCGCCACGCCGCCGCCGGCGTCACCGGTGACGGGCGGGGTGACGACCGCATCCTCCACGCCGGCGCCGGCGCCGGCGCCGGCGCCCCCCAGCCACGCGGGCAGCGGCGCGTCCGCAGAGCCGGGGAGGGGCGCGCCGCAGAGCACGCGGCGCAGCGCGCGGTAGCGGGTGGCTGTGGCGCCCTGGTTGGCGCCGCCAAAGCCCTCGATGGGGTGGCTCCACTGTGAGGCGGCAGCAGGTTTTTTTTGGGGGTGGGGTGGGGTGGGGTGGGGTGGGGTGTCAGACCACATTCCAAAAGGCTTTCTGATGCGGTTTCTGTGCAATGGGATCATCGCAGGGGCCATCAATCAAATTGATAGCTGGTGGGACTGCATCCCTGCTTCCACACTGCCCTGATGAGTCACCCAGGAACAGCAAACAAAAAACCGCCGGCCCCCCGCACCGTCGACATGGTCATGTGCATCGGCTTGCTGGGGGGCTCGAAGATTCGGTCCTTGGGCCCGTCCCAGGCCTGCCACTGCATCCGCTGCCCGCGGGTGCGGTGCTCGAGGGTGGAGCCGTCCAGCTTCCAGGACACGTGGGTGGGCTGGAATTGGGTTTGGCGGTTTTGGGGGGTTCGGTGATGTGTGGGTTTGGGGGTTGAGTTTTTATTGTGTGGGGGGGGGTCATATATGACAGCTAGACATTGGGAGCCGGGGCTGGCAGTGCCCCTCCCGGGTGCCGGAACAGACATGCGCGCCGTTGGGTTGCCTCAACCCCATGCCCAGCGCCCCCCAAAACGTCAACCCCGCAGGGCGCGCCTCTGGCCGCGCACCTGCCAATCAATCGTGTAGGTGCGGAAGCCGCCGGTGCTCAGCGCGCCGCCAGTCAACGGGGTGTATGCCGCGGGTTTGACCAGCCTCTCGCCGTAGCTGGTGCCCGAGTTGTAGGAGTTTAGCCAGAGGGAGCCCACCGTGGCCGGGCCCTGCTCCGCAGCGCCTCCGTTTATAAACTCCCAGCTGCGCGGGGGTGGGAGGTGGGGGGCCGGTGGACGTGAGTGAGCCGTGCGGGGCGATCACCACCGGCTACCATCAACTGGCTGCGCAGCGACCACCGTCGACCCCCTGCTGCAATGCTCCCCTCCCTCCCTCCCTCCCTCCCACCCTCCGCAGACAGGCTCACTCTATCTCCGAGTAATCTTTAGTCTCCTGATCGTAGTCGCTCCTCAGCTGTTGATTTGGAAGGCGCGGCGCGGGTTTGAGTGTGCAGCAGTCCGGGCGGACTGTTGGGGCGCCCCGTGGGGCCTCCAAGTTCTGCGCAAGCCCCGCTGCCTGCTCTCCAGTGAAAAGCACGTGCATGCCCACCCCCCGGCCCCGCCCAACAGCCCCCCCGCTTACGTAAGCCCCGCTGACCGCGCCGACGTTGGCGCTGGGCTCCACATCCCACTGCCAGAGGCCGTACAGGGCGTCGCCGTCGGCGGTGTGGACGCGCGCGCCGTCGGTGCCCACCAGGGCCAGCTGAAGCTGCCCCCTGTCGAATGACATGCGGCCCGGGTTATAGGAGGCCTCGACGTTGGAGGCGCCGAGGGGGCCGAGGTTGGAGAGCCGGCAGCGCTCGGTGGGGTCTGCGCGGCGGGGTTGAGGGGGGAGGTGTAAGGGCTTAGGGAGGGCGGATGGAGGGGCGGATCGAGGCGGCGTCGAGGCGGCGGCGTGGCGCTGGCCGGCAGACAAACCGTGGCTTGAGGTTTTGGAGACCCTGCAGTGGGCGCAGACCGCCTACACGCGTGTGCCATCCGCTCACCATGGTGTGAATAGAAGAGGGCCACCGCGTCAGCGTCGGCGGCCGCCAGCACCGCCTCGCTGCACCGCGCCGCCGCCACCGCGCCGCCGGCGTCCGGCACCGCGCTCGCGCAGCCGCAGCGGCCGTTGAGCTGCAGCGTGGACAGCGGGTGGCGCAGCGACGCGCAGCGGGCGGCGCAGGCGGCGACGAGAGCGGCCGGCGGCGCGGCGGGGAGGCGCGCCACCTCGCGCTCCGCCCCGGCAAGCGCGGCGGCTGAAAAGCAGGCGACGTAGGCTTGGGCCCGCGCGCCGGCGGCCGCGCCCAGCACCGCGGCCAACACGGCCACCAACAGGCCGCCGCGACGCAGCGCCATTGGCGCGCTTGAGCGAGGGAGGGCCTGGCAGGGGCGGGGAGGGGCGGGGATGAGGGCTCGTGGGCGCGGCGGGCTGTTCAGCAGTGCTGCCCCGCCGCCGCCTGACAGACCGGGCTGCGCAGCCGGGGGCACGCCCCGCGCCGCAGGGCGGTCCAGCGGTGTGGTCAAGGCAATCAGAGCGCAAAGCGGCTGTTCGCTGAGGCCTGCGCCTCGCGTACGGGGTTTGGGGGGCCGCTGCGACCGACCTGCAAGAGCGCCCCGCACAGCTCGCGGATCGCAACCCCGCGCGTCTAAAAGGCGCCCGAAGTGAGCCGGGAATCCTCCCTTTACAAAAGTGGCGCCCCGCGGGTCGTCGGTCCCATTCGCCTCGGGCCGGCGTGGCGACGGCGCCGGCGCCGGTGCCGGGTGAGTCGCGGGTCGTCGTCGGGCCCCCGCAGGCCCCGCCCTGCCGCCCGCCCCGCCGACCGCTCAGTGCATCCACTCGACCTTCTTGCGGTGAAAAGTGGTGGGCGGCGCGATCGCCGCCTCGGCCGCCGCCACCCGCTCGAGGTAGCGCGCCTCCGAGGCCGCCGCCAGCGCCGCCGCCGCGCCCGCGCGCTCCTCCACATCGGCCGCCCGCAGCCGCGAGCGCGCCTCCACCTGCGTGCGGATGTCGAGGGACTGCTGCAGGGCGCGGCGGCGCGCAGCGGCCGCGGCCGCGGCCGCCTCGGCCTCCTCGCGCGCCTCTGTCGCCAGCGCCTGCTCCAGCTCCGCGCGCTTGCCCTCCTTGTCGCGCCGCCTGCGGCCAGGGTTTTGCGCGGGCACACGTGCGTCAGTCATGTGTTGCTAGCGCGGGACGGGGCGAGCGTCCTGCTCACAGTCGGTTTTAGGGGCGGCTGTGGCGCTCGTCGTGCACCCCGCTGCTGTCACACCCCAACTACCCCAGCCTCACCGCTGCGCCTGCTTCTCGGCGATCTGCCGCTGCCGGATGGCGTCCACCTCGCCCATCAACCGCCGCCGCGCCTCCTCGCGCGCCGCGCGCTCGGCGTCCTCCGCCGCCTGCTTGCGCCGGTTGGCGGCGTCGATGAGCGCGTCCTGCTCGCCGCGCGCCTCGGCCTCGCGCTGCATTGACAGCGCCAGCTGGCGGCGGTAGTGCAGCACCTGGGTTTAGAGGCGTGAGGGGGAGCGGGGCGGTTTTTAAGCGCATGCAGGAGCCAAGTGTGGGGGGCCGGCCATGCTTGAGCTTGCATACAGAGCACCACCGGCACCCCTCACCCGCAGGCATTTTGAACCCGCCCACCTCCAGGCGCTTTGCCTCCCTGGCCGCCTGGTCGGCCGCCTCCTCGGCTGCCTCGCAGGCCAGCGCGTCCTGCAGCACCTTCAGGTCAAGCTCCCTGCAGCAGAGGGGCGGGGATTGTGGGAGCGCTCATCGGGACTCGCACCCTCCCACAAACCTCAACCGCGCCAGGCGCGTGGGGGACAGGCGGCGTGTCGGACCCCCGGCATGCTTCCGGCGGGTGCGCAAGCCGAGCGGATCAGCTCTCTGCCGCCAAATGCCCCACGCAGCGCAGCGCAGCGCACCGCTCCCGCCGCTCCGCCTCGCTCAGCTCCCGCAGCCGCAGCGTGTTGAACTCCTCGACATCCTCGGCCAGCCGCCGCAGCCGCTCGCGCTCCGCGGCGTCGGCGGCGGCCGCCTCCGCCTCGGCGCGCTCCCAGTGCGCGCGCATGCGGGCGACGGCGGCGGCCTCCTCCTCTGCTTCTGCGGCGCGGCGGTCCCGCACGTGGCGCACCTGCGGGCAGAGTGGCCAGGGGGCAGGCCGGGTGAGGGCAAGCCACGTACCGCACCAAGAGGCTTTCAGTCAGGCCTGCACAACCCACCCAGCAGCCTCTGTGTCGCCCTCGGCGCGCAAGCGAACTACCAGCTGCGCGGCCCCCGCCCACCTGCGCGTCAAGGGAGGCCTTCACCTCGTCTGCCGCCGCCTTGGCGCGCCGCGCCGTCTCCTCCCGCCGCTGCTCCGGGTCTGCGGGCACCGCCGACCCCGGCAGGCTCCCCCCCGCCGCCGCCCGCGCCGCGTCCTCCTCCCGCTGCCGCTCCGCGTCCAGCTTGCGCGTCGCGCGCCGCTCCTCCACCTGGCGCCCCCACTCCTGCTGCGTGCGGTGCGCGATGGTGCGGCTGTATCGCTCGCGCAGCGGGTCGCAGTTCTCCCTGAACGCCGCCTCGAGCAGCTCGTCCGCCAGCGCCTGCCGCTCCGCCTCGCGCCGCTCCGCCAGCCGCCGCGCGCGCTCCGCCATCTCCGCGCGCCGCTGCGCGGGCGTCTGCTGCGCCGCGAGCAGCTCAGCCTTGAGGGCCTCGTCCTCTGCCAACAGCTTTGCCGCCAGCGCCGCGCGGCGCGCGTCGATGGTGGCCGCGCGCTCCGCGCGCAGCGCTTCGAAGCGCGCCGAGGCGGTGTTGGTCTGGATGCGCGCGCCGGTCCTGTGCTCCCAGGCCGCCGCCGCGCCCAGCCTGCCGTCCTCCTGGAAGGGGGCAAAGATTGAGGGGGCATGCGCGCGCGTGACACGGGACGCTTCCTTCGTGGTTGGCGTGCGCTGCCGTGCTGTTTGCATGCGCGCCCCATGCAGCATGCAGCATGCCGCGTGCCTTTGCCGCCATCTGCATGCTCTGCAGCCGGTCCTCGTAGTCACGGATCTTCAGGATGCGCGCATCTGGCGGCGGCTTCCTCTGCGATCGGCATGGGCGTGTGGAGGAGAGCAGCGGGGTGTGCTGCAGCGGCAGCGGCGGCGGCCGCGGCGGTGGTGCGGCGCGGCGCGGCGCAGCATGCAGCCCCACCCGTGCCCGCACCCACCGAGCGAAGCAGCGAAGCCATCTTTGCGCGCTCTTTTCAGCTGGCCAGGGGCCAGGGGCGGGCAGTTCGCGCTCAAGATTGACCGCCGGTCGTCTTGTCTTGAATGCGATCGAGGGGTCCGCTTATTCTAACTGATCAGCGTTTGATGGTTGATCGATTGAGTCGATATGTGTGTGCGGGACCCAGATGAACCAAGCGGGGCGCACAAGCGGCGCCCTGCAAGTTTCTTCGCCCCGCTGAGCCCCCCAAAACCGGTTGTTTCAACGTGAACGGAACGCAGCATCCAGCACCAAAACCCTCAGCTCGACAGCGCCGAAGCTTGCGCCGCCCGCTGTCCGCCGTCCGCCTGCCGTCCGGACTGCATCACCGCGGCGCAGCGCCAGCACACATCGCCCCACGCCCTTGCCCAGGGCTGGAAAGTCGTTCTGCATTGCAAGCTATCGAGTGCCACCAGCTTTCGGGCTTCCAATACATCTACCGGTCCGCACGCGGCACTGCTGAGGATTACACGAGCCTCATGCACCGGACCCTCACCCGTCGCGTGCCGAGGCAAGCCGCATGCGCGTAGAGTCAACGCGCGGCGCCGGCACTCCCAAAATCGGTTCCACTGCAACGGGGGACTGAGGCACGCCCAATAGCAAGCGTGGGAATCAAGTGCACGATGCGCGCCCCAACGGGAGAGGCCGGCGCGCCATCGCGCTGCCTATAGCTGACCGCGGCAGCCGCGGCGGGGCGGCAATCGCCGCCGCCCGGCGCGGCAACGCCGCGTCACAAAGGGATGCGAGGTTTGCAGGGGTGGGGTGGGGTCGGGTTCGGTCAGGCGCGCACGCGTATCTCCCCACACGCCCCGCTAAACCGCCCAGAGCCTCGAGCTTTTGAAGGCCCTGCCAAACCAGCCGAAACCGGAAGGCAAAAAGACGACCCAGCAAAACAGGGAACAAGGACGAAAAACGAAGAACAAAAAACCGGGCCGCGGCAGGCAGGCGAGCGGGCGGGCAGGCACGCGGGGGCCACGCCCCCGCCGCGCCCCCCGCCGCGCCCCGCCGCCGCGGCCCGCTGCTAGCCGCCTCTCCCCGAGGCGCCGCGTGTCCGGGACCGCGCCAGATCAGATCAGATCACGGTGCCGCTCTTGATGAGGGCGTTCTTGACGATCACCACGATGCCGTCCTTGATGATGAAGCCCTCGTCCTCGCGGTTGGCCTCCTTAAGGCCCTCCTTGTTCACGATCTGGACCTGCGGGGGGGGGGGGGACCAAGCGGCGGGCGTTTGCAAGAAGACGGGTCGGTGTTTGGGGGGCTGGGAGGGCTTGCGTGTTGCTGTGCAACCCTGGAGCGCCGCGGTCCGGCAACGCATACACACACGGGAGGGGCATTGGCCGCCCTCGCGCCCGCCGTCCCGCCACCCCCCCCCCCAACCCACGTTGTCGCCGATGCGGACGTTCTTGTCCAGCAGGGCCTTGCGGACGGTGCTGTTGCGGCCAATGCCGATGGGCATGCAGCCGGGGACGAAGGAGCACTCCTAGGGTGGGGTGGGGTGGGGGTGATGCGGCCGCGCACGTTGGGAAAAAGCTTTGCTGGTGTGTTGCAGGAAGAAGCTAATCCCAAACAACACCCTCCCTCCCAACCACGCCCCCCTCCCAACCAACGCCCTCCCCCCGAAACAAAGCATGTTGGACCGCCCTCAAACGCCCCCCCCCCACCTCCTTGGTCTCGTAGTAGTCCGCCCCCAGGATGAGGGTGTCCTCGATGGTGGCGCCCTCCTGCACCAGCGTGCGCAGCCCGATCACAGAGTTGCGGATGGAGGAGCCAGACTTGATCACGCAGCCGTCGCCGATGATCGCGTTGTGGATCTGGGTTGTGGGGTTTTGGGGGTTTTGGTTGGGAATTTCGGGATTGGGAATTGTGGGTTGGGTTTGGGGGTTTGGGTTTGGGGTTTTGGGGGTGGGGGCGCGGCCGTGGTCGCTGTTCCCTCGGTTAGGGCTGGCAAAAGCCGGGCAGGGCCCCTCAAAACGCCCCCCAGCCCCCAACCGCCCCCCCCCCCCCCCGGTTGTCTCACCTCCGAGTCCACCACCTTGGAGGGGGGCAGGAAGCGGCTCATGGTGTAGATGGGGGCGTCCTTGTCGTAGAAGCTGGGGGGGTGGTGGGCGGTTGGGGGTTGGGGGTGGGTTGCGGGGTGGGTTGGGTTGGGGTCGGCCAGCTGGGGATGAGAGAGAGGCCTGGGTGGCGGCCGCAGGCGCGCGATGGTCGCTTGACCGCCCTTGCGGAAGGGCTGAACAGCCCACGCTTGCCGCCGCGGATCGCGCTTGCCGATGTTGGTGCCAAATACGCGCTGCGTTTGCCGGTCGCTGCGCTCGCGCCCTCGCCGTTGTGCAGCCACGCAGGCGACACGCGCGCGCACAGGCCCCCCCTATTCAGCCCCCCCACCTGAAGTCGTTCTTCAGGGGGTTGGCCAGCGCCAGGTTGGCGTTGTAAAAGGCCTCGATGGTGCCGATGTCCTCCCAGTAGCCCTGGAACGCGTGGGCCTGGATCTTGTAGCCCATCTTGCGGGCGCCGGGGATGATCTGGGGCGGGCGGGGAGGGGTAGGGGTGCGCTTGGGTGTGTGCAGGGCTCGACGGAGGGCCAGGCAGGTGCGTCTCAAAAGCTTGCTTGCCGCCGTGGCCAGCGCGCCCCACCAAGCCAAAGCACTCCTTTCCCAGGCGCGTTCCGTGCCTCCCAGTGGCGTCCCCACGCCCCCCCAACCCAGGCGCCCAACGCCGGCGCGCGCGCTTCGCGCAGCACCAGCCCGCCAAAAGCGCAGCGCCCGCCCCCTCCCCCCCCACCTCGTTTCCAAAGTCGTTGGCCTCTGGCATGTGCACCTCCAGCATCTCCTTGAGGGCTGATGCCTTGGTCACGTAGATGCCCATGGACGCGATGTAGGGCTTCTCCTTGGCACTGGGGGGGGGGGTGTTTGTGTGTTGCGTGTGTGCGCGTGTGTGTGGGGCCTTTGAGGGGTGCTGGTGGGTGGGGAGGCTGGGGGCGCGGGCCCCGGCGCCGGCCGCGCGGCGGGTCGGCCAGAGGCCGTTCCGAGCCCGTTGCCAGCCGCCACAGCCAGCCGCCGGGTTCCTTCCTGGGAGGCAGGACCGGCCAGCTCTGGCAGCAGCGGAGGGTGCTCCACGCGGCGCGCGCCCCAAGCACGACCCCCCCCGAAAGCGGCGCCCCGCCCCCTCACGTGGCGGGGTCCACGCCCAGCACGGTGGTGTCCACGGCCATGGCCTTGAGGGCGTCCCCCTTGGGCTTCTCAGCAAACTCGGTCACGCGGCCCTGGGGGGGGGGGGGTGTCGAGCGTTGGGGAGGGAGGCGGCGGTGAGCTGCGGGGGGCTGCTTCTCAGCATCGTGCATGGCTGCCGCGTGGCCGCAACGGCGAGCGCGGCGACCGGCAATGGTCTCAAGGCCAGCCCCGCCCTGCGCGGCTGCCGCGGGCGGCGAGCCGGCAGCCAGCTGCGGCGCGAAAGTGCGCGCCCCCCCCTGCCCCCCTAAACCGCCCCCCCCCCCACCTCCTCGTCGATCTTCATGAGCCCAAAGGCGCTGGCGTTCTTCTCGTTGCAGGGCAGCGCGGCGATGGTGATGGCGGCGCCGCTCTCGCGGTGCTTGCGCACAAACTCCCGGTAGTCCATGCGGTACAGGTGGTCGCCTGGGGGGGGTGGGGGTGGGGGTGGTGTGTGTGAGGGTGGTCGCCTGGGCAGCAGCGAGGTGGTTGGGGGAGCGGTTGCGGTTGGGGCGTTGTGTGTGGCGGCCGGCTCCAAGTTGCGGTTGGCGGCGGCAGCCTTAAGCAACCCCCACCGCCCAGCCCCCCTGCCCGCCGACACAGCCCCAGCCTGCCCCCTGACTAATCCCCCCGCCCACCCGAAAGGATGAGGAAGTCCTCCACGCCGTCCCGCACCGCCTCCTCAAACAGCCACATGTACTGCCGCACCGCGTCCGCGGTGCCCTGGAACCACTCCTTGCGCATGGGGGACTGGCTGGCGGCCAGCACCTCCACAAAGCCGCGGCTGTTGTAGCTGCCCACGGTGCCGTTCTGGGGGTGGGAGGTGGGGTGTTTGGGGAGGGGGTGGCGCGCTTGGTGGTCGCGTGCAAAAAGCTGCCGTGCCGCCGCTGCCGCTCGCTCCCGCGCCGCAGCCGCTCGCCTCCGGCCCGCTGTCTTGCTACTGCTGCCGGTCTGCGAATCCGCTCCAATCCCTCGCCGTCCGTGCCCCCTGCCGCCGTGGCCAACCAACACCCAGCTTCAGCCCCTGGCCAGCCCATCGCCGCGCGCGCCCCTGCAGCGCAAAGCGCCCCTCCTCCCAGCAGCCCCCCCCTCACGTAGGCCTGCGACAGGTGGCGGTTGAGGGACGCCGAGTTGAACTGCGTGAGCGTGTAGATCTTGGTCACGTTGCTGTTGACGCAGTTGGACACGGGGATGTCGATCAGGCGGTAGTTGGCGCCCAGGGGGACGGCGGGCTTGGCGCGGTTCTTGGTCAGGGGGTAGAGGCGGGAGCCCGCGCCGCCGCCGAGGATGATGCCGAGGACGGTCTGGTTTTTGATGGGGGAGGGGGCAGGGGCGGTGTTGAGGGAGCCCGGAGTTTCAGCATTCCGATCGGGCCCCGCCCCGCTGCAGCATCGACAGAGGCACCCTGGAGGCTGGCTGCCGGCCGCGGGCGGCGATCCGGGCGCCGCGCGCGCCGGTTTGCGGCGGCGGACTCCCCCTGCGGCGGCGCGCGCGCGGTGCAGCGCGCGTGCCGCTCGCATCACGGCCTACGCTGCTTCGCCCCCTGCGCGCCCGCCCACGGCGGGCATTCGCCCAAATGCTGCTCAACGGCACTCGCCAGCGCCCGTGGCGGCCGCTCCTCGCGGCAGATCGTCTTACCCGGCTCATCTCGAGCGTGGCGTTCGCGTCCCGGAGCTCAGCCGCCGCGGAAGCCGAGCCATTGTGGCCGACGACGCCCTTGGCCTGCGACGCGACGGCAGAGGCGGACACAACCACCTGCGGGGAGGGGGGCTCGGGGTCTCGGCACTTGGCGCCTCGTCGCACATTCCCCCCCGCGCCCCCGAACACGCTCACCTGCGACCGGGAAATCCGGTTGCGCCGCGCCACGGCAGCCCTCGGCACCTGACGCTGGCCTGCGGGGCATCGTTCCGCGGTCAGCACCGCTGGACGGACGCGTCGGGCTCGCAATGCGCCGGGCGATGCGCTATTCGCGCTCTGCGCGGGCATCCCACCTCGACCGCTGCGGCCGGCCGGGCGCAGGCCCTGCCCACGCTGCGCGAGAGCTCCCTGCATCCTGATCTGCGCCTGCTCGCTGGGGGCGCTTCGCGTGGACGCTCGCGTGGACGCGCCGGAAGCGATTTTTGAGATGCGGAGGACCCCTGGAATGCGCTGTTTACGCAAGCAGCCTGGGTCAAGCCAGCTGCAGCAGGGGGGGGGGTGCAGCTGCTGCTCCCGGCGCCCCGCTCGGCGCTCACCTCCCGGGGGCCGACCAACTTCAGTCGTCTGGGGCGAAGAGGATTGCACATTAGACAGCGATCGGGCGACGCGGCCGGCCGTGCGAGGCCGGGGAGGGGGGGGGGCGCCCCCGCCTCGCGCCGCGCGCGCTGTGCCCGCTTCGGCTGCTGACCCGGAGCAGCAGCGCGTTCCCCAGGCCGCAGCGGCCCCCCAACGACCATTCGTGGAGCAGCACCCGCCCAATTTGTTTCAGGGCGTGCACGCGTGGACGGCGCATCGTTCCAGCGCCAGTCCGCGCAGGTCAACTCGAATGCGTTTTGCAATGATGCTGCAGCTATCCCGCGTCCTATCCATTCACGAGCGCAGCAGCGCGAGCACGCCGCGCGCCATGGCTTGGTCGAATTCGGCATCGCCCCCGCCGCCCTGGGGCCCCGCGCGCTGCGCGGCCCCGGGCCGCCTCGCGGCGACAGCGCCGCCGCCGCCCGCTCGCCGCCCCGTGCCCGCCCGCTGCCACGCCGCGGCGTCGCCGACCGCCCGCGCTTGCGCCTGCGCCGCGCCGTCGGGCGCGGCCTCGGGGATGCCCACCGCGGCGCACGCGCACGGGAAGAGGCCCCCGCCGACCACCGCGGCCGCGAGCGCCGCGCCGCGCGCCAGGACGGCGGCCTGCACCTGCCATAGGCAAAACCGCCGCTCCAGCGGGCGCAGCGCGGCGCGCGGCGCGGCCGTGCCGCGCGCGTCGCAAAACTCGAGCGCCGGGAGGGCGCCCAAATGCTCCACCAGGCCCTCGGCGGTGACGCGCGTGCGGTTCAGATGCCAACGCACAACGCGCGTCCTGCGGGCGCGGGCGTCGCAGGTGCAGGCAGCATGAGAGCCCGGAGCGGGCGCGTCGCTCCGTGCGTGGGCTGCGCTGCATCGATGCAGCAGGGCGCTGCTGCCGTCGCCCCTCCGATCCGCAAACGCCAAACCCGCACCTTCCGTAGGGTCCCGCCGCCGCCGCCGCCTCCGCCGCCGCCGCCGCCGCCGCCGCCGCCCCAAGTGCGCCATCGGCACCCGTGCGCGCCGCCCACGCAGCCAGCTTGTGGCCGTATGTGATGTGGGCGAGCGCGGCGTCGCCGCAGGACGTGCCTCCAAGGTCCAGCGCAGTCAGCTGGGAGGGGGCGGGGTGTTGTGTGGGACGAGCACGCACTCAGCAGCGCTGCCGAGAGGCGCCACGAGGTGTGAAAGCACAGGTGCAGGTTGGGCCCAAACTGTGGAGGCCCGAGTGCCGAGTGGCGTGCGCACCCCCAAACCCCCAGGCAGGCGCACCTGCGTGAGCGCCGCCAGCGCCGGCCCCGCGTCGTCCCCCAGCTGGGCCAGCCCCCTCAGCGACAGCACCCGCAGCGCCGGCAGGCCGCTCAGCGCGCCCAGCGCGCCTGGCTCCAGCGCCGCGCAGCCGGCAAGGCCGAGGCACGACAGGCGGGGCAGGCTCGCCGCCCAGGCGAGGCCAGGGCAGGCGGGGGCGAAGAGCTCCAGATGCGCCAAGCGGCTGCCAACGAGCTGCAGCCGCCAGAGGCGCGCGTCTGCGTCCGGGTCCGGCAGCCGAAGCCGCAATGCCTCGGGTTGCCTGGCAGGCGACCGGTCGTGGGGTGCGTTCGTGTGTGTTGTTGGTTGGCAGCACTGGCCGCGCTCCAGTACGTGCACGCGGTGCAACCTTCTAGGGCCCACACGCTTCAACCGCCCCAACCAAGGCCCCCGGCCCCCCCACCAGCAAGTGGCGAGCTTGCTGAGCGCCGTCCAGCGGGCCTGCTGCCGCAGCTGCCACTCCGCTGCGTGCCGTTGAAGCTGCTGCTGCTGCTCCTGCTGCTGCTGCTGCTGCTGCTGCTGCTGCTGCTGCTGCTGCTGCTGCTGCTGATGCTGGACAGCGTACTGCTGATGCCACGTCAGCTGCGGTGGCGCGCCTGCCGGCAACGGCACGGGCCACAGTGGAGCGGGGGGCAGCCATACAGGCGGCCCACCATTGCCGCCGCCGCCGCCGCCCATGGCCCAGCCGTCTGGTTCGAGGGTGCCGTGCAGCCGCTCGTAGCTCTGCACGATGGCGACGACGAGGTGGGGCACGCCAGCGACGGCCTCGCCTGCGTCCGTGGGGTGTGGGGGTGGGGCTCAGCGGCAGCGCTGCGGCGGCGCGCCAAGTCGCGAGGTGCTGCGGGCGGCGCGGCACGCGGTGCTGCGGGCGCACCGCTGAACGCGGCGGCCGGCGACGGCAGCGACGCGGCGACCGCGCGGACGCAGAGCTCCACCAGCGACGGCGGGCCGCCCGGCGCGGCGGCGGCGGCCATTTTGAGGGGGCGTCAGCTTTGAGTGCGCGCGCGCGGCTACATGCTGCTGCCGTCTGCGGGCGGTGCGGCCCGGGGTTTCATTCGCAAAAGTGAGGCACGTCGAGTGCGTGCAACGCCCCACCCGGATCGATCGCGCAGCTGCAGATCACATGCCGCGCAGCCGGTAAACGGCGCGCCAGGGGGATCTACAGAGCGCCAAGAGGCCGCAAGACGCTATGGCACAGCCGGTGGAGGTGGAGGCGGAGCCGGGCGAGCAGGAGGAGGCGCCGACGCTGGGCTTCTTCATCCGCGGCGCCGGCGCGATCCGCTTCAGCGGCGCGCCCGTGCCGGAGGTGCCCGGCTCCTCCCAGACCGTTGTCGTGGCGAAGCGCTTCGGCGTCGTGGTGTTCAGCGACCTGCAGGGTGGGCCGGGCGCTGGGCTGTCGCTCCCGCGCCGCGCGCCGCGCTCTGCGCCCCGTGCACCGGCTCGCTGCAGCGGCAGGCGGCCGTGGGTGCGCGCAGGCCTGCCACCGGCCCCAGTGCAGAATGCTCGTTACGCATGGCCCGCACCTAACCACCGCCGCCCCGCCCCGCCCCTGCCCCTGCCCCTACCGCAGGCGTGTACGTCGCCACCACAAAGCAGCTGCTCGCGCACGCCAGCAGCGATGACCCGGCAAAGTGAGCGCGGCCTTGCCACTCTCTTTTTCAAAAAGTAGCAGATCCCTCGGCTGGCTGAGCAATGCAGCCAGCTGTCCCTTTTTGCAGTGCGCGCACGCCCCCCAGGCCCCAAGGCCCCAACCCGCTCGCCAACCCGTTCGCCCCCCGCCCCGCCCCTCCCCTCAGCCCGCCCGTCGTCGACCCGGCCGCGGCCTGCGCCGCGCACCTCCCGCTGCCCGGCGTGTCGCTGCTCGCGCTGTCCGCCGACGAGCAGCTGCTCGCCGCAGTCGCGGGGCGCAGCGCGCACCTCTACAGCCTCGCGCAGCTGGCGGCGCGCGGCGGCGGCGGCGGCGGCGGCGCCGCCGTGCCGCTGCACACCCTCGACCTAGGATCCGAGGTCCTGGACTTTGCCTGGTGCCCCAGCGGCGCCGCCCCGGACCTGGGCAGCTTCATAGCGCTGACCTCGGACCGCCAGCTGTCGCACGGCTCGCTGGCCGGCGGCGCGGCGGCGATGGCAGAGTGCGTCGACGCGGCGGCGTGGTCGCCTGACGGCGCGCACGTGGCCTACTCCAGCGGCGCGCAGCTCGTGGTGGCGGCGCCGGACTGGCGGGGCAGCGCGTTCAGCGTCACCGTCGCCAGCGCGGGCGCGCGTGAGCACCCCCCTTGCCGCCTGCGGGGGCCCTTTTTGCGGCTGCCTTGGCTGTCTGCCCGCCGTCCCCCCTCGCTGACAGCGGCGGCAGCGGATGGTTTGTTTTGCTTACGGCCTGCCAAGTCCCCTAAAACCCCCTCTTGATGCCCTCATATGCCCTAGAATCGCATGAACCCCGCTGACCCCACCAACCGCCCCACCAACCGCCCCCCAAACACCCCAGCCCCCGGCGACCCGGTCCTCGAGTCCCTCCGCTGGCTCTCCCCCCGCGCCATCCTCACGACCCTCATCGGCGTGGAGGGCGACGGCGGCGGCGGCGGCGGCGGCAGCAGCGGCTCCGGCCAGCGGGAGGAGGACGACGCCCTTGTGCTGGCGGTGACGTGGGATGCTTGGGACGGGTCAGAGGGCGCCGCGCCGCAGGGGGTGGCGGTGACGGAGCTTGGCGTGCACTACATGGGGGTGAGCGCTGCGGCCTGGCTCGTTCTTTGGGGGGTTGGGGGAGGGCTGCATTGGTTGTGGGGGCGTGCGGGAGAGGGATACACAGCCTGTGAAGGAGCGGGCACTCCCAACCCCCAAACCCAACCCCAACCCGCAGCACGATGAGGAGTATGTGGGCTGCGGCTACGGCAACTGGCCCTACCTTCGCGCCGCATTCGTGCCGGACTGGCAGCTTGGCGTGTACAGCCACAGAAAGGTGCGGCGCCGCTCTTGGCCCCGCGGCCGCCCCCGTTCGCGACCCACTGTCGCGGCAGTAACGCCGGCGTGCGCGCTGCCCCCAAAGCTTGACGCCGCAATGCGCGCAGCCGCAGCCAACCCCCTTGCACCCCCCCCCTCCCCCTAAGGTTTCGGACGAGCCCCTGCTGCTGGTGGGCCTCGGCGAGGCCTCCGGCGCGCCCCCCGGCTCGCGCCCCGTCGACCTGGCGCAGACCGACACAGACCTGAAGGCGGCGGTGCCGCTGATGGCGGGGGACGAGGCGAACTTTGTGACGGGGCTGGCCATTGACTACAGCGACGAGGTGGGGGGGTGGGCGGTGGGGATGGTGGTTTGGGTGGCGGCGCTGCAAGGAGCTGACTGCGGTTGGGAGTGTCAACGCTCCCCAGTGCTGCAGGCGGAACGGGGGCGCTTTGTCAACGGCCAGCGGCTTGTGCGGCGGCTGCCAGCTTGAGGGCTGCGCCCAGGCGGGTGCTGTGCAGTCACGACCTGCACCCACGCGCACGCTCACGCCCCGTCCCGCCCCGTCCAATGAAAACAGGAGCGCCTGCCGCACCCGCGGGACCCCGAGAAAAACCTCCCCCCCGTCCCGCCCGGCGCCATACTGCTGCTGGCCACGGTGGATGGCGCGCTGAGGCTGTACCGCCTGGCAAACTTTGAAAGGGGCGAGGCGCTGAGCCGCGCGCCCGAGCCGGTGCCGGCGAGCATGGCGCCGTGGATTGCGGCGGGGGTGGCGGCCGCCAAAAAAGGGGCGGTGGAGGACGAGGAAGAGGTGGGGGCGGGGTTTGTGGGTGTTGGGGCCACTCGGTGCATGGCCAGGGGCAGGTGCGCCTTGCTCCCCATGGCAGCGCACTTTGTCAGCCCGAGGGCCGTCTTCGTGCGTAGCACTGTCCCCAACAAGCTCTCAACCCCACCCAAACCGCCAGGTGTCCGAAAACTCGGTGTCCAGCCCCTCACCCGCGCCGCAGCCCCCCGCCCGCGCCGCGGCCGTCGCCGCCGCCGAGCGGCGCCGCCAGCAGCAGCAGGAGGCCCCGCCCTCGCCGCCGCAGCCGGCGTCGCCGGCGGCGCGCGCGCCCGTGCCGCCCGCGCAGGCGCGGGACGAGACCGCCGAGGCGGCGGGGGTCGCGCTTCCCTCGGACGACGATCTGGACGGCTCCGAGGGCGCCAGCGGCGCGTCCGAGGCGAGCCCCGCGCGCGCGCCCGGGCCGGGCACGGCCGCGGCGGCGCGGGGCCCCAAGGGCGGGGCGGCGGCGGCCAAGGGCAGCGAGGCGTGGGGCAGCGAGGAGCCGGGGACGGGGACGGATGGGGAGGAGGAGGTCAGCCAGGCGTCCCCCAGCCGCCGGCAGGCCGAGGCGGCGGCGGCCGCCAAGCCCGAGCCCGGTGGCTTTGGCGCCGCGTCTGGCGCCGCGAGCGCGCCGGCGTTCGGCTTTGGCGCGGCATCGGGTGCGGCGAGCGCTCCTGCCTTTGGCTTTGGCGCGGCGTCCGGCGCCGCAAGTGCTCCTGCGTTTGGCTTCGGCACCCCCTCCAAGCCGGCCAGCGCGCCGGCCTTTGGCTTCGGCACCCCCGTGGCTGCCGCGCCAAGCGCACCGGCGTTCGGCTTTGGCGGGTCGAGCTCCGCGGCGGCGGGCTCGAACGCATTTGGCGCCGCGTTCGGCGCCGCGCCGGCCGCCGCGAGCGCGCCCGCGTTCGGCGCCGCCGCTTCCAAGGCGGCCAGCGCGCTGGCCTTTGGGTTTGGCGCCTCTAGCCCGTCGCTATTTGGCGCGTCGAGCCCTTCAATGTTTGGCGCGTCGACGGCGGCGGCGGGCACGGGGCCGGCGGCTGCCGGGCCGTTTGCGATGCCCAAGGTTGTGGAGGCAATGAAGAGCGCGCCACGTGAGTGCTTTCGAGGGCTTTGCTGCTTTTGTTGCTTTGCAAGGGTCGTGCAGGCGCCCTGCCCTTGGCGGGAGGGGAGGGTCACGAGCTTTGGGGCTTGCTGCGCATTCTTTTGAGCCGCTGCGCGTGGCGAGGCACACCGCCGACCGCACGCCTTCCGCCGCCGCGACCGCAGCCGGCGAGTTTGTGCCCGCGCCCACTTTCACGGGCGCGCGCCCAGGCTTTGTTTTCAAGGCCGGAGCCTTTGGAGTGGGCTATTACAGGGACCGACCGCCAACCCCGCCCGCCGCGCCCCCCGCAGCCGCCGCAGCCGCGGCCGCGGCAGCGCCGGCGCCCGCCGAGGCGGCGGCATCCGCCGCGGAGCGGCGCTCGGCGGCGGCGGCCGCGACGCAGCAGCAGAAGGAGCAGCAGCAGAAGGCCGAGGCGGCGGCCGTGCTGGCCGCCGCCGCTGCAGCGGTGCCGGCGCCGGCGCCGGCGCCGGCGGCCAAGGCCAAGGCCAAGGCGCCCCAGGCTGCGGCCGCCCCCGCCCCGGCGGCGGCGGCGGCGGCGGCGGCGGCGGCGGCGGCGGCAGCGGCGGCGTCCCCCAAGAAGGAAAGGACGGACATTCCGGAGGTGCCGCCCCCCAAGCCGCAGCTCGCGGGCGAGGAAAAGGCGGTGAGTGGGCGCGCGCGCGCGCGGCTGATGCGCTTGCAGCGTTGGCGAGCGTATGCGCGCTGCTGCTGTGCACACGTGGGCCTGGGGGCCTGGCGGGGTGCCCTCCCTTGACGCAAGCTGCACAGCAAACCTAAAGGCAGCACAATTCGCCGCACTCGCAACACCAGCCCAATGCCTCGCCCACGGCCCCTCCGCCCCTCCCCAGGTGGCCGACTTGGAAGCTGCCTTCCTCAAGCGCCTCCACGTCAGCGCCCGGATGGCCGCCGGCCTCTCCAACGTCATGGCGGAGCTGCAGGCGCCCGCGGAGAAGACCCCCTACGGCATCGCCGGCTTTGAGTCGCTGCGCGGCGCCGTCGAGGGCCTGCGCAAGCGCGCCGCGCAGCTGGCGCGGGGCCAGCGGGACCAGGACGCGGAGCGGCGGCGGCTGCAGGAGGGCGCCGCCGAGGAGGCGCGCCTGCTGGCGGGGCTGAGGGTGTTCCTGGAGCCCGGCGGCGGGGCCGGCGGCGGCGGGGCCGGCGGCGACAAGGGCCCGTTTGGCGCGGTGGAGCGGCAGCTGCCCCTCGAGCCGCCGCTCGCGGCGCTGTCCGCGGCCATCCAGGAGCAGCTGGCCGCCATTGCGGTCAACACCGAAGACCTCGAGGCCCAGGAGGAGCGCTGGCGCCGCCTCGTTGCCGCGTCGGGCGGCGGCCGCCGCGGCGGCGGCGCCGGCGGCGCGCCGGCGGGGGCGCGCGTGACGCCCGTGCCCGCGCCGCGCCCGCGCGGCGCGGCGCCGGGCGCCGCCGGCGGGCCGCCGCCGTCGCTGCTCGCGTACGAGACCATAGCGGAGCAGCGGGCCTACGCCGCGAACATTCTGTCGCGGATCGAGGGGCTGCGGCGCGACATGGAGCGCGCGGGCCTCGTGCGCACCGACCCCGAGGCGCAGGGCGCGCACACGCTGGAGCGCTGGGGCACGCGCTTCGGGGGCGGCGGCGCCGCCGCCGCTCTGCGCGGCCGCGGCCGCGGGCTCGGGTTCAGGATCGGGGGCGGTTCGGAGGAGGATGAGGATGAGGAGGATGACGAATACGGGGCCGGGGGCGGCGGCGCCAGCGACGAGGAGGGCTCCGCGGCCGGAGCGGCCGCCAAGTCCGCCGCGCGCCGCCCGCCGCTGTCGCCGCCGCCGGCCCCGCGGGAGGCGGCGCCGGCCGTGAGGGCGCCGCGCACGCCGCCGAGCGCCGGCGCGGGCCTGTTTGGGGCCGCGCCTGCGTCTTCGGGCCGCGGCGCCGCCTCTGGCGCCGGCGCGTCCCGCTGGCGCACCCCGGGCTCCGAGGGCCGCGCCGGCGCCACCGCCGCGGCGCCGTCGCCCGGCGGCGCCGGCTTCGTCACTCCCGCCTCGGCGCGCAGCGAGGGCGGCCCCGCGCTGTCGGGCGCCAGCCGCGGGACCGCCACCACGCCCGGCAGCGCGTCGACCGCGAGCGCGACGAGCAGCGCGTGGCGCAGCCTGTCGCAGCGGCTGCGCAGCGGCGGGCGGCCGCGGACGGTCAGCGCGAGCCCGCTGCCGGCGGCGCCGGAAGACCTGAAGCTGCCGCGGCCCGCGTCACCGATGCTCTCGCTGCTGCAGGCCGGCGACGCGGCCGCGGGCAGCAGCAAGGGCGCAAAGGGCGCGGCCGGCGGCGCTGGGGAGCCGCCGCAGGTCCTGAGCCCGTTCACCTTCCCCTCCAAGGCGAAGCAGGCCAGCCCGGAGAGGCCCTCGCCCGCGCCGACGCCCGCGGGCGCCGGCGGGTTCGCCTTTGGCGGCGGCGCGGCGGTCGCGCTGAGCCCGCTGAGCCCGCTGGACGCGACCCCAGCGCCGGCGGCCGCGGGCACGGCCGCCAAATCGTCCTTCTCAAACCCGCTGTTTGGCCTCACGCCCGAGTCTGTCGTGTCCAAGCCGACAGACGCGGCAGCTGCCGCCGCGCCTGCGGCCGGCGGCGGCATCAGCAAGGACCTGTTCGGCGCGTCCGGAGGCGCCGCGCCGGCCAAGCCGCCGTCGCCGGAGCCGCCCGCGCCGCCGTCGCCGTCGCAGTCGAGCGCCGCGCTGCCGCGGCCGCCCCGCAGCCCGCGTGCCGCGGCGGCGGGCGCGCTGCCGCCGGTGCCCGAGGCGGGGCTCATGCAGCAGGCCGCGGCCAAGGCGGCGGTCGTGTTTGGCGCGTCGGCAAAGGCCGCCGCCGCCGGCAGGGGCAGCGGCGACTCAACCGACTCTGCCGCGCTGAAGCGGCAGTCCTCAACGGGCTCATGCGCCAGCTCAGCGCCCCAGGGCAGGGCCAAGCCGCCGGCCCCCTCCCAGCCGCCGCTGCCCGACGCCGCGCTCCAGGCCGCCGCCGCGGCCGCGCTCGCCAAGCTGCCCGGCGCGCCGGCGCCCAAGCCGGCCGCGGCGGCGCCCAAGCCGGCTGCAGCGGCGCCCAAGCCGGCGGCCTCGCAGCCGCCGCTGCCTTCGGAGGGCGCGCTGGCGGCCGCAGCCAAGCTCGCCGCGGCCCACGCGGGGGCGGGCAGGCCGGCCGAGCCCGCCGCGGCGCCGGCCAAGCCGGCAGAGAAGCCAAAGGCCGCGGTGATGCCGCCCCTCCCCGACAAGGCCCTCCTTGCCAAGGCTCAAGCAAACCTGGCGAAGCTCCAGGCGGGCGGCGACAACCCCTTCGCGCCGCCCCCCGCCGCCGCCTCTTCCGCGGCGGCGGCTGCCGCGCCGGCGGCCGAGGGCGGACTGTTTGGGGGGCTGTCGCTGTCGTCGGCCGCCAAGCCCGCGGCCGCGAGCGCCCCCGCTTTCGGGGGCGGCTTCGGCTTTGGCGCGGCCTCCAGCGCCGCAGCCGCGGCCAGCAGCGGCGCTGGGAGCGCGCCGTCCCTGTTTGGCGGCGGGTTTGGCGGTGCGGCCGGCGCGGCCTCCTCTCCCTTTGGGGGCGGCCCGGGCTCCGCGCCGGCCTTTGGCTTTGGCGCCGCAGCAGCTTCGCCCTTCGGCGGCGCGCCGTCTGCCGCCGCCTCCTCGCCATTCGGCGGCGCAGCACCCGGCGCAGCTGCGTCGCCGTTTGGCGGAGCGGCGTCCGGGGCGGCGCCGTCGCCGTTTGGAGGCGCCTCCTCGGCTGCCGCTCCCTCGCCGTTCAACATGGGAGGCCTCTCGCTGGGGGGCGCCTCGGCCGCGTCGCCGGCCGCCTCGGCGCCCTCGCCGTTTGGCGCCGCGCCTGCCAGCGGCGCCGCGCCCTCGTCCGTTTTCGGGGGGGCGGCCGGCTCGCCGGCGGCTGCGTCGTCGCCGTTTGGCGGCAGCGGCGGCGCGTTCGGCTTTGCCGCCGCGGGCGGCTCGCCCGCGCCGGCCGGCGGCAGCGGCGCGGCGTTCGGCGGCGGCGGCTTCTTTGGCGCCTCCAGCGCGGCGGCGCCGTCCACGCCCTCTCCCGCGCCGCCGCCGTTTGGCGCCGCCTTTGGCCAGCCCGCGACGCCCGCCGCGCCGTTTGGCACGCCCGCGGCGCCCGGTTCTGCCGGCAGCGCAGGCGCCTTTGGGGGCGGCGGCGGGGTGTTTGGTGCGCCGTCGTCTGGGGGCGCCGCCTTTGGCCAGGCGGCGTCGCCCGGCGGCTTTGGTGCTGCGTTTGGCCAGCCTGCCGCGCCTGGGTCCGCGCCGGCGTTCGGCCAGCCCGCCAGCCCCGCACCGCCGTTTGGCCAGCCGGGCGGCTTTGGCCAGCCCAGCGGCTTTGGGGCGTTTGGCGCGGCCGCAAGCTCTGCCGGCGCGGGCGGCGTGTTTGGCGGCGGGGCCGGCGGCGGCGGCGGCGGCGGCGGCGGCGGCGGCAGCAGCAGCAGCGGCAGCGGGTTTGGGGCGTTTGGCCAGCAGGGTGGCGGCGGTGGCGGCGGCGGCGGATTCGGCGCCTTTGGCCAGCAGGCGGCCAGCGGCGGCCAGCAGGGCGGCGGCGGGTTCGGCGCCTTCGGCCAGCAGGGTGGCGGTGGCGGGTTTGGCGGCGCTGCCAGCGCCCCCGCATTTGGCGGCGGCGCGGCCGGCGGCGGGGGATTTGGAGCCGCCGGCGGCGGGGCCGGCGCGTTTGGCGGCGGCGGGTTTGGGCAGCCCCAGCAGGCGCCGTCCCAGGCATCCCCCGGCGGTGGCATGTGGAGCATGCGCAAGTAGGCAGCTGCAGAGGGGTAGACGCGCTGCGCGTGCTTTGGGTGCGCCCCAGTAACCAGGAGCTTATGTGGGGCTCGGGGGGCAGACCCTGCTAAGCGGGGCCGAGGCTGGGTGGGGCGCCGCTGGTATCCACAACTCAGTGCTGGCATCTCCCCCACCCTGCTGCTGGGGCTGGCAAGCGGGGGCATGGCAGCGTGTTACTCGGCCTCCCAATGGCAGATACAATCCGCGCAGCAACAAATGCGTCTACTGCTCTACGCTAAGAGGCTGCTCCTGCTCCTGCTCTTGCTTGGCGCCGCGCCGTTGCCGCAGCCCCTCGGCCGCGCCCCCGCCGCTGCCGTCGCTGCCCGCGCCGCTGCCGCCGCCCGCTTCCTGCAGAGCCTTCGCAGGCGGCCGCGCGTCGCCCGCCCCGCCGGCTGCCTCGCCCCAGTCCCCCGCACCCGCCAGGTCCTGCGCGCTGCCGCCCAGCGCCGAGCCAGGCGCGCTGCCGCCGCCGCCAACGCCGCCGCCGCCGCCGCCGCCGCCGCCCTCCTCGCCCTGGCCCTCGGACGGCGGCGCGGAGGGCGCAATGCCCAGCGCCGCCTCCAGCTGCCCCACCAGGGACTTGAGCGAGGCGTTCTCCGCGCGCAGCCCGGCGCTCTCGCGCGCCGCCTCCTGCGCCTGCCGCTGCGCCTCCTCAAGCTGCGCCTGGGCCCGCCTGCGGACGAATGGTTTTGCGGCGGGAACCGGCGCGCGCGCCCGTGAGCCCCAGGGCCGGTGCCGCCTTTGAAGACCAGCTGGTGCAGGCGCGCGCGCTCGCCGCTTCACAAACCCCTGCGGAGGATTCTGGTGGCCGTTCCCCCCAACCCCCGACATGCAGGCTGCCAAATTGATTGCCCCCCGACCCGACCCACCCCACCTGAGGTCGTCCAGCAGCACCGGGTTGTCTGCGATGAGGGTGGCGGCCAGCTTGTCCAGCAGCGGGACCAGGGCCAGGCCCGCACTGCCCACCGCGGCCGCCGCGGCGCCCGCCATGTGGCCGGGGCGCGGCAGGAGCTTGCCGCCGCCGCGCACGGGGCTGCCGGGCTGCGGATGCGGGCCTGAGGGGGAGGGAGGACAACGGCGGGCGGATCGGCAGGGGGCGCTTGTTGGTGCGGAGCAGGCGCGGAGCGGGGCGGCCAATGGAGCTGGGGCGGGCAAGCCCAGAGTGGGTACCGTATGCAACCGCGCCACCGCAGCGCCCGCACCTGCCAGCCGGCGCGCGTGCTGCTGCGCCAGTAGCGTGCCCGGCGGTGGGGCCGGCGGCATGCGCCGCGCGTCGGGGTCGTACTTTTCAATCAGCGACTTGGTGCGCTCGTAGCTCGACGCGTCCTGGGGGGACGGGCGAGAGGGGAGCGCGCCGAGCTCAACGCCTGCACGGTCAGCCGCCCCCGCTGTCAGAGACAGCCGCCCCTCCCCCCCTCCTGCGGTCTGCGGTGCAGCCGCCCCCCCCCCCCCCCCCCCCCCCGGCACGGCGCCCTGCGCCTCCCACTGCACTGAAAGCACCTGGCCCCCCAGCCTCCGCCAGCGCGCCGCCCCGCCCCACCTTGAGCTCCTTGATGAGTGCGCGCTTGGCGTCCTCCAGCCCCTTGATGCGCCGCGCCACGCGCCGGTCCATGACGCTGAAAAAGCCCAGCAGCGCCCAGTGCAGGGCGCCCGCCGCCAGCGGCAGCGCCATCGCGCCGCTGACGCGCTGGAAGTGCTCTCTGTAGGCATACTGCCGCTGCTGCACCTGGGGGGGGGGGGTGGCGGGTGCGCGTGGCGAGGGGTTTCAGCCTCGGCCAGCTGCAGCAGACGGGAGTGAGGGGGGCTGCCGACCTGTCCAGCTGCCCTGCCAGCTGCGTCGAGCGATGTGCGCCGCTCCTCTGCCGCGCCCATGCTGCCCGGCTGCTGCGCCGAGGGCGCAAACCCCCCTCCCGTTCCCCTGTCTGGCTGCTTGCCTCGTATATCAGGTAGAAGGAGAGGCACACGCTCAGCGCGACGGCCGCCGTGGACCAAGTGCCCAGCGTGGAGCGCCGGCGCACCCGCTGGGACATGCGCTCCTGAGGGGCGGTTTTGGAGGGGGGGGATGCCATGTGGGGCTGAGAAGGCAGGGTTCGCTTTCGCGCTTTGCATGCGTTCACGCACGTTTCGGGGCCGCTGCAGGGCATTGCTGCCGCTGGGTGCTTGCGCTGGCCGGCCGCTGCGCCTGCCGTTCCGCAGCTGTCGCCGCTGCCGTCGGCGCCGCCGCACCTGCAGGCGCCGCAGGTCGATCTCGATGCGCTCAAACGCCTTTTCATGGCTGGCGTAGTACCGGTCCAGCCGGCTCTGGCGGCCGCCCATCCGGGAAGCGGCGAGCGCGCCAGACGCGCTGCGCGCGCGCGCGTGCTGGCGCCGCGCCGACGGGCTGCCGGCGCCGCTGATCGGGGCGCGCGCAGGCCGGGAGACTTCTGAGGCCGGCAGCAGCTGTCCAAGCGCGCACGCTGGATCCACGGGGGGCTGGGTGGCGCGCTGCCGACGGTGGGTTGGGAAAACCAGATCGCACCCGTCCGCGCGTGCCGGGGAGGGGTGTATGCAGTTATCGCGGTCGTCAGCAGGCAATCGGGCTGGTGCGAGCGCCCGAAGAGGCGGGCAACTGGCGGGGGCGACTTTGAGTGAGAAGTGCCGAGCAAATGCCGTGGACGTCCGCAGCGTCCCCCAGGCGACTGCACGTCATTCTCAAGTTCTAAACAGCAAGATAGATCCATTGCACCGTGCATCTGAGAAGCAGTGGCCACCTCCTGTCGATATATCTCGGGCCCCGCATCGCGCGGCCCCCAACCATCGCCCATTTGCCAATGGAGGGCGACGTGGAGCTCGCTGCCGGGGGGCGCCAGCAGCGCGGGCCCAGCGCCGCCGCCTCAGCCGCCGCGGCGCCCCACCTCCCGCCGTCGCCGCGCCCGCCTGGCCCGCCGCCGTCGCCGCTCCTCCGCGGCGCCCTGGGCCCGCACACGCAGCTGCCGCAGCTGCCGCCCGGCGTGGCGATCCCGCTGCTGCGCGAGCCCAGCGAGAGCTCTCAGCTGTCGGGCGCGAGCGGCCTCGGCGCGCACGCGCTGCGGGACACCTCGGAGCTCATAGACGCGGCGTGCGGGCTGCCGCCGCTGCGCGAGGAGGAGCGGCGGCGCGTGATGGCCTCCCTGCTGGACGGCGGCGAGGAGGCGCTGCTGCAGCGCCTGCGCTTCAGGTGGGGCCTTTTGGGAGGGGGGGTTCGGCGCCGCCTGGCGTGTACTGCGCTTGTGCCTGCATCTACGCGTACACGCCGCCACACGAGCCGCTAGGCGACCGAGATGGGAGGCACACACAATCACGCACACCCGCACCCCAAATGCCCACGCCGCAGGCTCGACCGCGCCGGCATCGCCATCCCCTACCAGCGCGTCTGCTACAAAGGCCTCACCGTCACGCGCCGCGCCGTGGTCGGCGCGTCGGCGGCGGTGCCCACCATCGGCTCTGTGCTGCGCGACGCGGCGCGCGCGGTGGCGGGGCGGCGCAGGGGGGATGCGATCACCGCTCTCGACGGCGCCACGGGCGTGCTGAGGTGCGCTGCGCAGAGCTGTGCTGTGCTGGGCTGGGCATGGCAGGGGTGGGCTGGGCTGGGCTGGGGTTTAAGGGCGCAAGGATGGCCGGGCACCGGCTGCGAGCAGAGGCCTCCCAAGCGTCAGCTTTCGGCAACGCCGCTGCTGTCCGCACGGCTCTGCCCGCAGCGCCTGTCTTGCTGACGCCCGCCAACGCCCCTCAGGCCGCGCACCATGACGCTGCTGCTGGGCCCGCCCGGCAGCGGCAAGACGACGCTGCTCCGGGCGCTGACGGGGCGCCTCGCGCCTGACCGCTACACACGCATCGAGGGAGAGGTCACCCACAACGGCCACGCGCTGCGCGACCTCGTGGTGCAGCGCAGCTCCTCCTACGTTGACCAGGTTGACCAGCACCTGTCGACGCTGACCGTGCGCGAGACCCTCAAGTTTGCGGAGCGCTGCCTCGGGGGCAGCGCGGTCGCGGAGGACCTGGTCCGGGGGCTCGTGGAGTGGGAGGCGGCCAACGGCGTGGAGCGCACCAAGGAGGACGAGCAGGCGCGCTGGGGGGCGGGCTGCTGCATCTTTAGCGCATGCGACCGCGCCGTTGGGGGACCTGCCTTTGCGGCGTGCCGGGTCTGGGCTCAGCCGCCTGGAGCGCAGCCGCATGGCTGGCCGCAGGGCACCCGGCTTCCCAGAGGCGCCCCTCTTTACGCCTGAAGGACAACCCACCGCCCTCATCCTTCACACTCTCCGCTCCCCCTCCTCCGACCCCAACCTCCAACCCTGCCCAACCCAACCCCAACCGCAGGCTGACGCCCTCTTTGCGCACCTGGTCGTGTCCCACCACCTGCTCATGAGCGATTACATGATGGAGGTGTTTGGCCTCTCCCGCGCGGCCGACACGCTCGTGGGCGACGCGATGGTGCGGGGCATCAGCGGCGGCGAGCGGCGGCGCGTGACGACGGCGGAGATGCTGGTGGGGCCGGCGCAGGTCATCGCGCTCGATGCAATCTCAAACGGTGGGCGGACTGGGGGCGCGGGGTTGCGCGAAACGTGTGTCCCGCTGCGTCTCTTTGCCTGCTGCTGCCGTTGACTCGGTCAATGCGTGGCGCTGGCAGCGTATTTGTTGGGGTAGGCCTTCAGCGCAGAACGCAGCTTGGGAGAGCACGCTTTCGCCCGAGGCATTTGTATCACAGGTGCAATGGCATTGGCATCGGGAAAGCTCCGCTGCGGGGCCCTAACGCTGCCGCCACTCCCCTCGCGCCCCGCCGCCCCGCCGCCCCGCAAACCCTTTGTCGCCAGGCCTTGACAGCGCCGTCACTTTGGAGATAATGGCCTCCATGCGGCGCGTGGCCCACACCCTGGAGTCGACGGTCATCGCCTCGCTGCTGCAGCCGGAGCCGGCGGTGGTGGCGCTGTTTGATGACGTGATGCTGCTGTCGGAGGGGAGGGTGATCTGGCACGGGCCGGCGGGCAAGGTCGGCGCGCGCGCGCGGGGGTGGGGGGCGTGGTGGGGTGCAGGGGACGCGTTGGCAGCAGGTGCTGCTGGGGCGCATGCAATAGAGGCGGCGGTCGTTTTGACAAGCCGTGCTGGCTGGGGCCAAACCCGGAGATGCCTGTTGTTGGGGGCCTTCCACCCCAACAACCCCAACCCCGCCAGCACCCCTACCCCAGCCCCGGCCCCAAACCCGGCCCACCCCACCCCCCACCCCCAGGCGCTCGCGCACTTTGCGTCCCTGGGCTTTGCGCACCCGCCCGACCTCGACGCGGCGGACTTTCTGCAGTTGGTGGCGTCCCCGCGGGACCACGGGGAGATCACCTCCCGCCCCGCCTCGGCGCGCGGCACTGCGGCGGCCGCGGCCGCGGCGGCGTCCGGCGGCGGCGGCGGCGCCTCGGGGGCCGGCAGCATCAGCGGGCTGAGCTTCGCGCGGCGCGGCAGCCGGGCGGACGGGCTGATGACGTCTGACCAGCTGGCCGACAAATTCTGGGCCTCGGAGACGGGGCAGGCGCTGATGGTGGGAGGGAGGCGGTGCGCTCTGCATGCACGCAACCGCACTGGCGCAGCCCTTCTTTACGCAGAGCAAACTGTGTGGTGGCGCACAGATTAACGTACGCATGCGTGCACGTCACAGCTTTCAAGCCGAGCTAAACACCCCTTTCCCATCCCTCCCCGCAGGTCGAGGTGGAGGCCCCCCAGGAGGTGCCCCCAGATCTTGACCACGCCCGCCTCTTCACCTCCCGCTACGGCGCGCCCTGGCCCACGCTGCTGGCCGCCTGCCTCTCGCGCGCCGCCACCCTGGAGTGGCGCCGCAACTGGCCGGCCGCGGTCGTGCGGTGGCTGCTGGCGCTGGTGATCTCCCTGGTGGCCGGCTCCATATTCTGGCAGCTGCCCGCCACGTTTGAGGGCGCCGTGTCTGCCATGGGCATGCTGTTCTGGGTGCTGTGCTTCGTCCTGGTCATCACGGTGCCGACGGTGGAGGTGACTTACCACCGGCGGCCCGTGGTGATGCGGCAGCGCGCCAACCACTTTTACGCCGGATGGATGGAGGCGGTGCCGCAGGTGGGGTGGGGGGGAGGCAGGCGCGCTGGCCCGCGGGAGGTTTTGCTTTCGCCGGCTCGCGGGAGGTTTCAGTTTTATGCGCCCGCCTTGGGCGAGGGGGCTGCATCAGCGCAGCCCGAGGCGCGCTGGGCGCAGGCCCCGACCGCGACCGCGGGCCGCCGCCGCGCCCGGGACGAGCGCGAGCCGCACGGTCAAACACACCCGCACGGCAAAACCCGCAAACGCCCCCGCGGCAGGTGCTGGTCAACCTTCCCATCCTGCTGGTCGACGCCATCGCCATCGGCACGCCCGTCTACTGGATGGTCGGCTTCCACCCCGGAGCGGGCCGCTTCCTCGCCTTTCTGGCCGTCCTGCTGGGCGCCAACCTGGCCGCTGACAACTTTTACCGCCTGCTGGGCGCGGTGATGCCCAACCTCAACGTGGGGGTGGCGCTGGGGGTCACCATCTACATCGCCATGGAGCTGCTGGCAGGTGGGTGGGGGTGGGGGTGGGGTGGGGGGGTGGAGCGGGGCGCACTGCGCAGCGCTGCGCAGTGCTGCACCGCGCTGTGCCGCGCGTGCTGTGCCGCGCGTAATCGCTTCAGTCCTTGGGCCCTAATTGAAACCCTGGCATGCAAGGCAACACACGTAAAAGCAAGCCCCAACACACACAAAAACACACAACCACCGACACACCGCCCAAACAACCACCCCCGCAGGCTTCACGATATCTCCGGCCGCCATCCCCCAGCCCTGGCGCACCGTGCACTACCTCAATCCCCTCGCCTACGCCTACCGCGCCGCGGCGCTCAACGAGCTGCGCAGCCCGCGCTGGACCTCCCAGCCCGCGCCCGCCGCCTTTGGCGGGCCGCCCGCGACGCTGAGCGACGCGCTCGTCGCCTTTTTCGAGCTCGGCGGCGGCGGCGGCTCGGGCGCGTGGGTCGGCATCGGCCTGGGCGTCCTGCTGGCCTTCTTTGCGGCGTACGTGGTTGGCAGCATGCTCGCGTTCTCCCTGCTCAAGCCGCCGGCCACCAAGGCGGTCAAGCTCGAGGAGGGCGGGCCCCCCTCCGCTGCGGCCGGCGGCAAGGGCGGCGCGGGGGCGCCCGCGCCGGAGCGCGACGACGCGTTTGTGTTGGACGCAAAAGGTTGGGGGCGGGGGCGGAGAATCCAGTAGGGGCTGGTGTAGGGGTCGGAGGAAACGGCGGCCCGGTACCCTGGGCCGTGCTGGAGCCCCCCGCAGATGCAGCCGCACGGCTTGATGCCAATGCCGCAACCCCAACCCCAACCCCCACCCCAACCCCGCCCGCAGCGCTCCGCGCGGCGGCAGCCGCCGACGCGGCGCTTCAGGAGGAGCTCGCCCCCCCCATCGAGCCCGTCGCCGTCGCCTTCCAGGACCTCCGCTACTTCGTCCCCCACCCCAAAAAGCGGGGCGCTGAGCTGGAGCTGCTCAAAGGCATCACGGGCAGCTTCCTGCCGGGCAAGCTGGTGGCACTGGTGGGTCTGGGCTCTCGTTGCCGGTGTGCAGAGCAGTTTGGGAGGTCCAGGCCAGCCTCACACGCACTGGGCAGCGGTGGGGGAAAGCTCGGCCCCTGTTTGAGAGCACTGGTGGCGGCACGAGAGTAGCGCACGAAACTAGCTCGTGAAATTCCCCCCTTGCATCTCACCCTCACCGCCGCCTCCGCCGTCGCCGCCGCCGCCGCTGCCCTGGGACCATCCAACCCGCAGATGGGCTCCAGCGGCGCCGGCAAGACCACGCTTATGGACGTGATCGCGTGCCGCAAGACCGTGGGCCGCATCGAGGGCTCCCTCTCCGCCAACGGCGCGCCGCTGCACGCCTCGACCTTCGCGCGCCGCGCCGGCTACGTGGAGCAGTCCGATGTGCACGCGCCGCTGGCGACGGTCGGCGAGGCGCTGCGCCTCGCGGCGCGGCTGCGGCTGCCGGCGGCGTTCACGGCGGCGGCGAGGGAGGAGATGGTGGTTGAGGTGATGCGGCTGGTGGAGCTGGACGAACTTGAGGGAGCGCTCGTGGGCAAGCCGGGTGGGTGCGGCACCGAGATCAGCTGCGACCGCATGCTGAGCGCCGCGCGCCGTCGCTGCTGATGATTTGTGTTTGCGTCGTCGCACTTGTGCCTGCGTGCTGTTTGGAAAGACAGGCGCGGAGCAACTCGGCAAGCAACAAGCATGCGAGCACCGCGCGATCCGATTGCTCACCGCCCCCGCCGCTGTTGCCGCCGCCGCCGCGCGCAGGCACCAACGGCCTGTCCACGGAGCAGCGCAAGCGCCTCACCATCGGCGTGGAGCTCGTGACCAACCCCTCGGTGCTGTTCCTGGACGAGCCATCCAGCGGTGCGCGACATCGCGTTTGATCGCTGTGGGGCAGAGGGGGCCGAGCGCACCGCCTGGGCCGTCGGGCAGCATGGGGCTTGGGGTGGCGCTTGAGCCCTGGGCTGCCCCAGCTATCTGCTATCTCACACCCCACCAACACCCCACGGCACACACCACACTCTTCGACACCTCCCCCCATCCCCGTCTGCCCCCAAAGGCCTGGACTCGCGGTCGGCCGCGGTAGTCATGAACGTCGTCGCCGCCGTCGCCGCCCTCGGCCGCACCGTCGTCGCCACCATCCACCAGCCCAGCGCGTCAATCTTCTCGCTCTTCGACGAGCTGCTGCTGCTGCAGCGCGGCGGCGCGCTCGTCTACAGCGGCCCCGCGGCGGGCGTCGTCGCGCACCTGGCCGCGCTGCCCGGCGCGCCGGCGTTCGAGGCGGGGCGCAACCCGGCGAGCTGGATGCTGGACGTGGTCGCCGCGCTCTCGCCAGCCAGCGGCGGCGGCGGTGGCGGCGTCGGCAGTGTTGAAGCCAAAGACAGCGGCGGCGGGGCCGGCGTGTCGCTGGTGCGGGCGTATGCCGACTCGCCGCTCAGCCGGGCCGCGGCCGCCCGCGCCGCCGCCGTCGCGGCCGCGCGGCCCGAGGCGAGCGGCGGCAGCGCCGCCGCCGCCGCCGCCGCCGCCGCGCGGGGCGACCCCGCAATCACGGGCCCCCGGCCGGGCGTGTGGGTCCAGTTTGGCCAGCTGATGCGGCGCAACCTGCTGGCCTATTGGCGGGACCCTGGGCACAACATCAGCCGCTACGCCATCACCACCGCCCTGGCGGTGCTGATCGGAACGGTGGAGTTTGGGAAGGGCAGGTGGGCGGGCGGGGGCGCGAGAGCGGCGGCAGCGGCGGCCGCTGGCGGCCCCGGGAAAGCAAGGGGGCGCATGCCTGCGCATCCATGAGAGTTTGGCGGCACGCAGCAAGCCATCGGCGCGCGCGTCAGCGCACACCCGCCGGCGGCGGCCCGACCCACCAAGACAAACGCCAAACCGCCGCAACAAAAAGGGAGGACCACCTCGTGGACGCCCGCAGCGTGCAGAACGCGATGGGCGCGATGTACATGCTGGCCATCAGCCTGGCGTTCGAGGCGGCCTACGAGGCGCAGAGCGGCATGGTGCAGGAGCGCGCGGTGTACGCGCGGGAGCGCGCGTCGTTCACCTACGGCCCGGGTGAGCAGCCCGGGGCGGCACGCCCAGCGCGGCGCGCTTTTGCAGCAGGCCCTCCAGCCACTTTTGCTGCTTGCGGTCCAGCGGGTTGCGCTCGCCGCCGCAGCAGCAGCGGCAGCGCCGGCCGGCCCGGCACCGACCCTCCCCTCCCCTCGCCCCCAACGCACGCCCCAGGCCCCTACCTGGCCGCCCAGGCGCTGGTGGAGGTGCCCTACCTGGTCCCTCAGGGCGCGGTCTACACGCTGGTGCTGTACTTCCTGCTGGGCCTGGCGCCGACGGCGGGCAGCTTCTTCTTCGCGCTGCTCGTGGTGCTCGCGTCAACGGGCTGCATGGTGCTGTTCGCGCAGGTGCGCCCGCCCCCCCCCCCCCCCCACACAGGGCGCGGGTAATTGCGCCGGCCTCTGCACGCCGGGCTGCAGCTGCACTGCTGGGAATGCGCGGCTATCGGCTGAAGCCTCCCCAAACCTGGCCGCAAGGCAACCGTCCCCTCCGACAATCCCGCATCTCCCAATCCCCGGCCCCCCAATTGCGAAACCCTCAAAGGCGCTGGTCCACGTGGCCCCCGACCCCTACCTGGCCTCCCTCGGCCTCAGCCTCATCGGCGGCTCCCTGTTCAATGTTATGTGCGGCTTCATGGTGCGCCCCGCCGCGCGACAGGGGAGGGGCTGCTGCGGGTCTTGCGAGGCCGGGCACACTGACAGGGGGGCGCGCGCTGCGGCTGCCGCTGCCTGAGCCCTGACACCGCCTCTTTCAAACCCCCCTTTCCAGGCGCCCCTCCCCATGCTGCCGCCGTGGTGGCGGTGGTTCTACTACCTCAACCCACTGGCCTACTGCCTCTACGCAATCACGGGTGCGCGTGCGCCCTGATTCTTGCGCAAGGCCCGCTTGTTTTTAAGCCCGCATTGTCCCTGCATGCCGCATTCCTTAAACCCCCCACCCTGCCCCCGACCCCCTCCTTCCCACAGCCGACCAGGTGGGCGGCGTGGAGCGGCTGATGCCCAGCCCCACCGAGGCGGGCGTGTCGCTGCCGGTGCGCGAATACGTGGCCGCCGTGTTTGGCATCCAGCGCGGCGGCGCGGGCGTCTTCCCGGGCGCGTGGGGCGCGGTGGGCATGCTGGGCGCGCTGTGCGCCGGCTACTTTGCTGCCAGCTACCTGGCGCTGCGGTTCCTGCGGCACTACAAGCGCTAGGGCGTTTCAAGCAGCCGGCTCGGACTCTGAAAACCCCTGCACACACGCCCACTCCCAAAAGGACTTGCAAATTGCTTTGAATTGTATACGGCGAATTGCCATTGAGCGCAGAGCTGCCAACCCAAACAATCCGTACGGTACCAGCCAGTTTTGTCAGCAATTGACTCCCCCTGCGGCCGCGTTTCCGCTGTGCTGTTGTATCTGTTGCTTTCGCCCTCATGCCTGTGTAACTGGGCCCTGACCGAACGCCGAGCGGGCCCTCCAGTGCGCCGCCGCCGCGCACGTCGCCGGCGCAGCGGCTCGGCCCAGGGCGCCGCAGTACTCACTGCACACACCGGCACGCCGCCGACGTCCCGGCCATCCCCGCGCCCCCAGCGCGCCACAGGCCATTCCCATTGGCTCATACAACCGTCGCCGCCATGCAGCTGGGACGCCAGCTCCTGGCTCGGCGCCTGCTGGCGCGCGGCCGGTCGCTGCACCGCGCCCCCGACGCCAAAGGAGCTGGCAGGCCGCAGGCGCGGTCGATAAGGGTGATGGCCGCGGACTCGGATGCGCCCGAGGCGCCGGAGGTCGGATGGATGTGGCAGACGGGCGGCGGCGCAGCCGCCAACAAGGCCGGCGCAACGCGCGCCAACCTCAAGGCCGCCAACATCAAGGCCAAGAAGTGGGCGGGGGCGCGCATGTTTGATTTCATTGGGCTGGCGCGACCGTGGGCGCGCGCTGCCGTGCGCATGCAGCGGCTCGCGCTGTTGCGGCAGCGGCGGCGGCCGCAGCACGGAGCTTCCAAGCGCAGCCGCTGCGCCGCTCAGCGCAGCCGCCCCGGCCGCCGACCGACCGCCCCCGCGCCCCGCTCCTGAGCAGGTCCCTCGGTCAGAACTTCCTGACCGACGAGGCCATCCTGCGCTCGATCGTGGCCGCCGCCGGCGTGACCGCCAACGACGTGGTGCTCGAGGTGGGGCCCGGCACCGGCAACCTCACGCGCTTCCTGGTGGCAACGGGCGCGCAGGTGCGGGCGCGCGCGCCGCATGGGAGCATGCGCGCCGCATGGGAACGCGCGCGCGGCATGGGAACACGCATGCGGCTGCCGCGCGCGCGTCGAGGCGCTGGCCAGCTGCGGGGACCCTCCCCCCACCCAAAGAGTGCGCGCGCCTCGGGCAAACGCGCCCCCTCTGCACTGTCACCCGGCGCGCAGGTCATTGCCGTTGAAAAGGACGACACCCTGATCGAGAGGCTGCAGCAGGAGTTTGCGCAGGCGCGTGCCGCCTTGTGGCGGGCGGGCACGCCGCAGCTGGGCTTGCTGCCCTGCCCCCGCGCCTGCGCCCGCAACGCATGCCAAAGCCCACAAAGCCTTGCCCCGAATCGACGCCAACGCGCGCAGGTCCCGAACATCGAGTTCATCCACGGCGACATTCTGAGGGTCGGCATCGACGGCGTGCTCGCGCAGATGCAGGCGCGCCACGACGCGCGCCACCAGGCGGCAGCGGGGGGCGCCGCCGCGCCTGCCGGCGAGGACGCCGGCGGCGACGGCGCCGGCGCCGCAGCAGCAGCAGCGGCGCCGCGGGGGCCGGGGCAGGGCCAGCAGCAGCCGGGCGCGAGCGCGAGCGGCCGCGTCGCCAGCGCCGGCGCCGGCGCGGCGGCCGCGTGGCGCCAGCGGCCGGGCGCCGCGCCCGGCCGCGGTGCCGGCGCGCTCAAGGTTGTGGCCAACCTGCCCTACAACATCACCAAGGACTTCCTGAAGGCCACGCTGCCGCTGGGTGCCTCTGTGTCGGAGCTGTCCATCATGATCCAGCACGAGGTGGCGGAGCGGCTGGTGGACCCCACGCCGGGGCGCCCCGACTACCGCGCCATGAGCGTGTACACACACTACTACAGCAGCCCCAAGTACAGGTGGGGGGGGGCAGCCGGCGGTGCACGAGGCGCAGGCTGCACAGAGAGTGCGCGCGCCCAGTGGCGGGTGACTGGATGGGCCGCAAACACCGCCATCCGTCTGCGAGCCAACTAGAACTGGCCGGCTCGCCCCTCCTCACCCAAACCCCAAAACGCCGACCCCCCAAAAGGCTGCGCATCCCGCGCACCAAGTACTTCCCAGTGCCCGGCGTGGACGGCGCGCTCGTCACCTTCCGCCTCGCGCCGCCGGCCGCGCGCCGCTCAGTGCCCAGCGAGCGCGGCTTCCACGCGCTCGTCGCCAAGGCTTTCTCCGAGCGCCGCAAGATGATGCGCAACAGCATGCAGCCGCTGCACAGCTCGGTCGAGGTCGAGGCGGCGCTGACAGCGTGCGGGCTGCGGCCGGACGCGCGGGCGCAGGACCTCAGCGTTGAGCAGTTTGCGCGGCTGGCCTGGGAGCTGCAGCGGATCCGGGCAGAGGGCGCCGGCGCCGGCGGGGCCGAGGCGCCGCTCGGGGTGCAGCAGGCTGGGGAGGAGGAGCAGGAGCAGCCCGCCGCGGAGCCCGGGCGGGCAGCGGCAGCGGCGGGCGGCAGGGGCGGGGGCAAGCAGCGGCGGGCCAGCAGGGCTGCGGCGGCGGCCTCCAGCGCCGCGTCCGCTGTGTAAAACTGCCGCATGGGGTCGTGCCTGTTGACAGCGACAGGCCGCATGGCGAGTGGGGGACTCCACCCGGGGTCAAATGGCCGGCCGGGGGTCAAACCGCGGCGGCGGGGGCGCGGCGTCGCGGCCACAGATGCGGTGCGCGCCCCGCGCGCGTCGGCCGCCTCTCCTCGCCAGCTCCCGCCTTCCGAGGGCGACCATTGCCTTCCTGCAGCCATCCGCGGCCACGATCCGGCGGAAGACGCGGGGGAGTCAGCCGGTCGCAGGCGGGGGGTGGGCTCGGGACAAAGACCGTGCACGAGCCCGTGACCGTCCCTTTCCGGAGCCGGCCCCGTTCGCATCCGAAGCATCCGTTCTGTGAGGAGGCAGCAACAGCTGCTCGCCTAAAGCCCAGCGCGAGCGGAGACCGGGACGCGATGGCGACCTGCCTGTTGGCCCAGCAGACGCTCGGCCTGCCGCGCTCGGCTGCGGCGCAGTCGAGCCAGCGTGCCGCTCCCGTGCCCCGTGCGCAGCGCCGGGCGCGCGTGAGCGTGCTCCGCGGGGCGGCCCTGGCCGACGCACCCCAGCAGAGCAGCGAGCAGCAGAAGTACCAGCGCCCCGACAGCACCGGACGCTTCGGCAGGTGGGCTTACCGATGCGCTTGCGCTGGGGTCGAAGCGGCGCGTTTCAGGGGTGGCAGCCTGGGGCCCAGAGGTGGTGGGCGGTCGTGTGTGCCCAGGCCAGCGGCCAGCGCGCCTGGATTGCAGCTGGGATGGGCGGCGTTCGCCCGATTGGTCGGATTGGGGATGCACCAGCGCGCGACGGGGCCGGGACGGCGCGGCGCGCGGCGCGTCGGGCGGCGGATGGCGAGCGGCGGGCGGCTGCTGCGGCGATGGTTGACGGCGCGGCGCGCCGCGAGCCTCCCAGGCGCCCCCGCAGCCACCGCCGTGCAGGCATGCGGCGCGGAGGAGCGAGCACGGTCCCTCAGCGCACGCACGCATCGCCGCCCGCCCGCCCCGCAGGTTTGGTGGCAAGTACGTGCCCGAGACCCTCATCCCCGCCCTGGCGGAGCTCGAGGTGGCCTACAAGGAGGCCACTTCCGACCCCGCCTTCCAGGTGCGGCGGCGCCGACAGCGCGCATGCTTGTGCGCCCGCGCTCGGGCCTGCCCCCCATAACGCCTCGACGGCCAGCACCTCACGTGCGTGCCTGCGTGCCTGCGCCCCCTCCCGCGCGCCCCCACCCCCGCCCAGGCTGAGCTCAACGCCATCCTGAAGGACTATGTCGGCCGCGAGACGCCCCTTTACTACGCCGAGCGCCTGTCGGAGCGCTTCCGCAGGTGCGCGCGCGCGGGGCTGCTGCTGCAGTCGGCACAACGCGGTTGCAATCAGCCTCCGCTCGTATCTAGCAGCAGCAATCGCAGCAGAAGCAGTGGCGGCAGCTTCAGCAGCGGCGGCAGCAGGTTCGGCGGCAGCGGCAGCAGCATCCGCATCCGGCGCAGCAGCCGCAGGCGCAGGCGGCGCGCGTTACGCCGCCCAATATGAACGAACCGCCCGCCGCCCCCGCAGGGAGGACGGCAGCATGCCCCAGATCTACCTGAAGCGCGAGGACCTCAACCACACGGGCGCGCACAAGATCAACAACGCGCTCGGCCAGGCGCTGATGTGCAAGCGCATGGGCAAGTCCCGCATCATCGCCGAGACGGGCGCGGGGCAGCACGGCGTGGCGACGGTGCGCGCCGGGTGGGGCGCCGGGTGCGCGCTGCATGCTGTCTCGCCAGCGTCGGCAGCGGCGACGGCGCATGCAGGCGGCCCATGGAGGAGCACCTCTGGTGCCATCCCGCATGCTCTGACGCACACACCCCGAACCCTGCCACCTGCAGGCCACCGTGTGCGCCCGCCTGGGCCTGGAGTGCATTGTCTACATGGGCGCCAAGGACATGGAGCGCCAGGTGGGCCGCGGCTCCAGCGGCTCTGCTTGCGATGTCTTGGCCCGCGCACGCCGCTGCCAGCAGCTGCGGTTTGCCCCCCCCAAAACCCCTCGCCCCCGCAGCTCAGCCCCCCTCCCCCTCCCCCAACCCCCAGGCGCTCAACGTGTTCCGCATGCGCCTGATGGGCGCCGAGGTGCGGCCGGTGTACATGGGCACGGCGACGCTCAAGGACGCCACCAGCGAGGCCATCCGCGACTGGGTGAGCGCGCGGGGGGCCGCGCATGCATGCGCCGCGGCTGCTGCTGCAACGCAGTGGACACCAGGAGGTTTTCGGAGTGTGCGCGAAAGGGCCGCTTGTTAAAACCGGCAGCTAGACAAACCCGTTCGTCAACGCCCCTGCCCCCTCCCCCGCCCCCTCCGAATCCCCAAAGGTGACCAACGTGGAGAGCACGCACTACATCCTGGGCAGCGCCGCGGGCCCCCACCCCTACCCCATGATGGTGCGCGACTTCCAGTCCGTCATCGGCCGCGAGACGCGCGCGCAGTGCCTCGACAAGTGGGGCGGCAAGCCCGACATCCTGCTGGCCTGCGTGGGCGGCGGCAGCAACGCGATGGGCCTGTTCCACGAGTTTGTGGACGACGAGGACGTGCGGCTCATCGGCGTGGAGGCGGGCGGCGAGGGCGTGGAGACCAACAAGCACGCGGCCACGCTGACCAAGGGCACGCCCGGCGTGCTGCACGGCAGCTACTCCTTCCTGCTGCAGGACTCGGACGGGCAGGTCATCGACCCCCACTCCATCAGCGCGGGGTGAGGGGGGGGGGAGGGGAGCCTTGGGAGGGGCGGCGGCGGCGGCCGCGCTTTGGCAGGGGGCGCTCTGGCAAGGGGCGGCGCGGCAGGGCGGCGTCGCGGCCTGCAGCAGGTGCCCCTGGCGCTTGGCAGCTGGGTATTTCGGCAGCAGGCCCCCCCCGCGCCCACCCGCCCCACCTCAAAACGCACCCGCTCACCCGCGCGCCCCCCCCCCCCCCCCCCCCCCCCCCCCCCCCCCCCCCCCCCCCCCCCCCCCCCCCCCCCCCCCGCAAACGCCCCCCCCCCTCCCCCCAGCCTGGACTACCCCGGCATCGGCCCCGAGCACGCCTTCCTGAAGGACGTGGGCCGCGCGGAGTACTTTGCCGTCACCGACGCCGAGGCGCTCGAGGCGTTCCAGCGGCTGAGCCAGCTGGAGGGCATCATCCCGGCGCTGGAGACCAGCCACGCGCTGGCCTTCCTCGAGAAGCTCTGCCCCACGCTGCCCGACGGCACGCGCGTGGTGCTCAACTGCAGGTGCGTGTGCATTTGGGGGTTGGGTGTGCAGCGCAGGGGGTTGGAGGCGGGGGCGCCGCAGCCGCTGTCACGGCCTGCAGACCGAGGCTTGTGCGCGGCGGCTGGCGAGCTGCCCTCCCCAGCGTTTCGCCAGGCCTTGCTGCTACGCCTGCAAAGTTGCCAAGGTGCCCCCCTCGCCCCAACGCAACCCAACTGCAGCGGCCGCGGCGACAAGGACGTGAACACCGTGATCAAGGCGCTCGGGATGGACGTGAACAGCGTGTGAGGGGCGGCGGCCGCCGCTTGGTGTCTGCCTTTTGTGTGTCCCCTCCCGCTCTCCCTCTCCCTCTCCCTTCCGCCCCCTGCCGTTGGGCTCCGTCCTCCTCCTTCGCCGGCCGCTCAACTCTGGGAACCCACCCCCTGAGCAGGCGCGCGCGCGCGCCGCCGCGGGCGAAGGCGGGCAGGCGCCGTCGCGCGTTTTGCGCCCGCGGGCCTGCATATGTTGGCGCGCCCCGCCGCCCCCAATCGTATTGCAGCGTCCCCATTGACGTCACGTGTAAATCCGGCCTCCGAGCTGCGCAACCACCGTGCGTTTTTGCCGGGCCCCGGCAATCGCGGCCGCGTGCGGCGTCCCCCCCCGCGCGGGGCGGCGTTTCCGCCAGGCATGGAGCTGGTGGAGTCTCTGATGCCGGCCAGCCTGCTGCAGGAGGTGCGGCGAGCGCGCCGGGGGCTTTGCAGCTGTGGGCAGCGGCCCCCCGCTCACAACCGACGGCCCTGGCGCGGCCGCACCGCGCCAAACGGACAAAAGCAATCGTCGAATCTCGCAAAACGCGACTGCCGCCGCAGGGGCTGGGATCCGGCGCGCTGCAGGAGTTCCTGGACTCCATCGACAAGCAGGCGGAGCAGGTGAGGCCCCAGGGCGCTGCGAAGCGCGGAGCAAGACGGCGTGAACCCGTTTCTGAGCCGCTGCCCTCACCCGCCCCGCCGCGCCGCGCGCAGATCAAGCTCGGCCTGTTGGCGGCGCTCGGCGAGCAGGCGGCGCGCGCCGACATTGACCCCGCGCTGCTGGCGGCGATGGTGTCCCTCGCGGAGCTGGCGCCATCACCGAACGGGCCGGAGGCTTACATCGCCGATGCGGCGCAGAAGTACATGTGCGTGCGTGCGCGCGGGGCAGCTGCGGGGACCTGCGTCGCTTGCAGCTCTGCGTTGACTTCTCCTTGGCGCCCCTAACCAGCGCCGGCCGCCTGCCGCTCCTGCCGCACCTCGCTGCTGCGTGGGACCCCCCGGTCGTTTCCCCACCCCGCCCCCCCCTCCAACCCGCAGGGAGATCCAGGAGCACGTCAAGTCGCTGCAGGCCGAGCTCAAAGCGGCGCAGGCAGCTGCCGACCTGGAGGCCACGCTGCGCGAGTTCCGGTCCTTTTTGGAAAACGGTGAGCGCGCCCGCGCGCCTGGCCCGCGCGCCTGGCCCGCGCGCCTGGCCCGGGGGGGTAAACCCGGGGGCTTGACCGGCCCGCGCAGCTGCAGTCCAGCAGCGCCCCGCGCTGCCCGCCCAATGGCAGCAGCAGCGCCCCCCCCCCCCCCCCCCCCCCCCCCCCCCCCCCCCCCCCCCCCCCCCCCCCCGCCCCCCCCCCCCCCCCCCGCCAAGGCGCTCACCCGGGTAGCCGCGCCCCCCAACCGCCCACCCGCGCAGGCCAGTTTGTGGACGCGGCGTCCAGCGTGGTGGTGCTGCGCAAGATCGTGGAGGACGCGCGCGCCAAGAGCGCGGGCGCCGCTGCCGGCTGGGGCGCGTACGGCCAGCACTACGGCGGGCAGCAGCAGCAGCACCACAGCCACGCCGACGACGCCGAGGCCGCGCGCCTGTCCGAGGCGTGCGCGCGCTGCGAGGCAGAGCTGGACGAGGCGCTCGAGGCGGCGTGCCAGGAGGCCGTGGACGCTTCGATCGAGGGCTGCGTGCTGACGATCACGGCGGCGCTGCCCAGCGGCGGCGACGTGGGGGACCTCTGGGCCGCGCTGGAGCTGACGGGCATGGCGGGGCGCCACCTGTCGTGGGTGGCCGACACGCTGCTGCAGCACGTGCTGCCGCCCGTGCTGGACGGCACCGCGCGCTTCGACGCGCACGCCTCGCACGGCGGCGACGCGGCCATCATCAAGTGGCTGGCCGTGCCGCGCGGGCAGCCGCCTACGCCGGGCAGCATCGGGCGCGTGGAGGCGGACTGCACGCAGCTGCTGACGGTGCTGGCGGACGCGCTGTTCCGGGGCCGCGAGGGCACGCTCGCCGCGTTCGGCGCCGCGTTCTGGCCGCGCTTCGTGCAGCTCTACGCCGAGTCCTTCCTGCGCCAGCTCGACGCGCAGGGCGCCGCCGTGCTGCGCGGCCGGCAGCAGGCCGCGGTGGCGATGGAGGCGGCGGCGCGCGAGCTCGGGCTGCTCGCCGGCGCCGACGCCGAGCCGCTGGCGGCCGCGCTGGGGCGCGCGGTGCAAAAGTCGTACCACGCCGCGCAGGAGGGCTACCTCGCGCGCGCGCGCGCCGCCGCTGCCGCGGCCGGCCCCGGCGCGGCGCCCGTCACCGTCGGCGCGCCGCTGCCGCTGGACGGCGAGCTGTACGCGCGCCTGCGGGACGGGCAGGTCAAGGCGTGGGAGGTGCTCGACCCCCCGAGCGGCTGGGACTGCGCCGGGCCGGTGCTGGCCACGGGGTTTTTCCAGGTGTCCGCGGCGGCGCTCGAGGTGGCGGCGGTGATGGACGACGCGCTCAGCGACGCGGTGGCTTCAGGTGGGTTTTGCAGCCCCGTTTTGGGGGCGGGCGGTTGGGGGACAAAGCCCACGGTCTGCGGTCAGCAGGCGCAGCATGGAGTTTTGTTGGGGCCCGCAGCAAGGTGCCGTGCCTGCTACTCAACCCCCCCACCGCCGCCAACCCCCCACCCCCGCCAACCCCCCCGCCGCCGCCCCCCCCGCAGGCGACGCGTCCCTGGCGCAGGCCTGCGTCGTGGCGGTGTCGAAGATCGCCGCAATGTTTGCCACGCTGGTGCCCTCCCCCAGCGCCGCCGACGCGCCGCAGCCCGCGCTGCTGCGGCACAACGACCTCAACTACGCCGCCAACCACCTGCTGCTGCTGCCCTTCCTGCACAGCCCTGAGCTCGAGGAGCTCACGGGGGGGGAGGTGTGGTTCGGTGACGAGGCGGTGCGGCTGCGCGCGCAGGCGCGGGCGCTGGCAAACGAGTCGGTGAGCGGTGGGGGTGGGTGGGTGGCAGTGGGCGGTGGTGGTGGCAGAGCGCGGTGCCGCTGCTGAGTGGTGCAGGACGGCTGCTGAGCTCGCGCCGCGGGCCGCCGGGGCTGGAGCAGGCACCTGCGCGCCGCTGAATTCGTGCCCACCCGCCCCCGCCTCCCCCAACGCCCGCAGCTGTCCGTTCAGCAGTCGGCGCTGTCCGAGCCGCTCTCGCAGCTGCTGCCGCTCTCCAACGCCGCCGCCGCGCTCGCGTCGTCCGGGCGCGCCCGCGGCCGCGCCGCGGCCTCCGCCGGCGGCGCCGGCGACGGCGCGGGCGGCCCCGAGCGCGCCGTCAAGCAGATCCTCTACACCCTGGAGCGCGCCGGCCGGCTGCTGTGGCCGACGCTGCCGCCGGGCGAGGCGCTCGAGTTCTCCTCGCGCCTGCTGGGCCCGCTGTTCAAGGCGCTGTCTGAGGACGTGCTGCGCATGGAGGACATTGGCGAGCGCGAGTGCGAGGCGATCGTGGCGCTGTGCCGGCCGCTCGTCGCGGGCGCGCCGGCGGCGCTGCTGGCGAGCGTTGAGGGGACGGGGCAGCAGCAGGGGCTGGAGGGCGCGGGGGTGGACGTCAGGGCGCTGGTGGGCTTCCTGGGGCGGGGGGCTCACACTGCATGGGCGACTGGGTTTTTGTTTACGTCAGCACTGGGCTGCAGCTTTTTAGGGTTTGGAAGGAGCGGCCGCCACAAGCCGGTGCTGTGGCCTGCGACACCCCCTGCACTGCTGCGGCCCGCCGCCCGCTCGCTGACGGGCTCCACCCGCCGCCCTTTCCCCCCCTCTTCCACCTCCCCAGCTGGAGGCCGCGCTGCAGCAGCGCGCGTGGGGCCTGCGCAAGCTGGCGTGCATCCTGACGCTGCTGGAGGCCAAGCTGACAGACATCGTGCGCCGCTGGGAGAGCGGCGAGCTGCGGCACGCGGGCCTGAGCCTGCCCGAGGTGACGCGGCTGGTGTGCTCGGTCTTCGAAAACACAGACCACCGGGCGCAGTGCCTGCAGCGCATAGAGGTCGCAGCGTTTTAATGGCGGGCGCTGCAGAGAGGGCTCCGCTATTGTTTTGGCCGTTGCAGCGTACTCGCTTGCCCCTTCTTTGCCAGCTGCACCTGCACCTGCCAGCTGCACCGTGCACCGCCCACTCCCAGTCTCACACGCCCTGTGGCGCTGCAGCTGCGCCCATTTTCAGCCCCTCCCCGACTGTTGTGCATGCTTTGTGCGCTGAGGCGCGCACCGACCTTCGAGCCACGCCGCCGTCCCCTGTAAAGCTCTCCTGGGGCAGTTGCAGTGAATGGGCTTTACATCGGCAGACACGGCAACGCTGGATAATTACACAACTGCCGCCGCTAGTAAAAGGGACCTGGCGCCAGCGCGCCGCCGTAAGCCCCCTGTCGGTTAGGCAGACACCTGCTGCTGCACGGCGGCCGCGCCGCCACCGACGCCGCCCTCGCCGCCCGCCTGGTCGCGCGCCTGCGCGTCCGCTGCCGCGGCCAGCTCGGGCGGCGGCTGCGGCGCTTTGGCTGCCGCCTGCGGCTCCTCAAACTCTGCGTGCCCGTTGCCAACGGCGCCGCTGCCAGACGGCGTGGCGGCCGCCAGCGCGTGCGGCAGCCCCGCGGCCGCCGCGACGGCGTGGGGCGCGGCCGGCGCTGCGCCGTGCTGCTGCTGCTGCTGCTGCTGCTGCTGCTGCTGCTGGTCTTGCTGCTCCTCCTTGGGGCCTGGGTTGCCCACGGGCACCACAGTCGGCATGGCCTGGCGCAGCGCAGCAAGCTGCGCGGCGCTGAGCTGCGGATGCTGCTGCGGGTGCTGCTGCTGCGCCAGCAGGAGCTGCGCTGCGGCGAGGGCACGAGACGCCAGATCGCCGGCGCTGCCATTGACGGTCCCGGCGCCGGCTGGCACGCCGGTGGCCGGCACCGCGTGGGTGGCGGCGCCCGCGCCAGCGGGGGGCGCGCCACCGACGCTCGACAGCAGCAGCCGCAGGCTTGACAGCGTCAGCCCCTGCTGCAGGGCCGCCTGCGTGGCAGCGCCTGTCGCTGCCGTCGCTGCTGCTGGCACAGCGGGACGCGCCACCTTTGCGGAAGGCTGCTCTGCAGCACCGGCCGGGGGCTCCTTGCGCTTGACGCCCCCAGCCGGCAGGCCTGCGGCCATCGCCGACGCCGCTGCAGCCGCAGCAGAGACTGCCGCCTCTGCAGCACCGGGGGCTGCAGACGTTGGCAGCCCCATGGCTGGCGCTGCGATGGGTTCTCCCACAGCCGGCGCCGCTGCTGGCGCGGCCGCCGCTGCTGCCACCGGGGCAGCTGCGGCGGCGGAGCCAGGTGGTGTACCTGCGCCGCTGGCGGCCGCCGCCGCCGCCGCTGCTGCTGCTGCGAACCAGGGCTGCTGCTGCAGCTGCTGCAGCTGCTGCACCTGCTGGAGCACGCTGCGGGCCCAAGCCGGCGTACCTGGCGCGGGCGCAGCGCCTGCAGCGGGCGTGCCGGCCGCAGCCGCAGCCGCAGCAGCGACCTGCGCAGCGCTTGGTGGAGGCACGGGCAGGCGCGCGGTGGCAGCTGCCAGCGCCGCGCGCAGCAGATTTGGGTCCTGCAGCCGCACTTGGGGGAGCGCCGATCCTGCGCCAGCGCCCGCGGCGGCGCGCTGCTGCTGCTCCTGCTTGTCCGCTCCCGCCGCCGGCCGCGCCAGCAGGCCAAGCGTTGCAGCCAGGCCCTGGGCGGCAGTCAGGCCCGGCACGACCGGCCGGGCCGCAGTGCCCGCCGCGTAGGGCTGTGCCGAGGCCGCCGCCGCTGCAGCATTTGCCGCAGCGACGCCCCTGCCACCGCGGCCGCGGCCCCGCCCCCGGCCTCGCCCTGGCGGCCGCCCACCGCGGCCCCGGCCGCCCACGCCCGGCGGCCGCCCGCCGCGGCCGCGCCCCCGGCCACGGCCGCGCGCGGGCGCGGTGCCAGGTGGCGGGGCTTCTTCGTCTTCGTCGCCGCCCTCGTGCCACTCCGGGTCGCTGCTGTCGCGGTCGATGTCGGCAAACGTCGCCGGCGCGCTCGCTTCGTGGCGCGCGGGCGGTGGCGTCTCAAACCGAGGAGGCGGCTCGGACACGGCCGGCCGATCGGGCTGCTGCTGCCAGTCGGCCATAGGGCGGCGCTGCTTGCGGGGCCGCCGCGTCGAGTGCTGCTCCGGCTGGCTCTGGTCCTGCTGCTGCGCCTGGCCCTGCTGCTGCGCCTGGCCCTGCTGGGGGCTGGCCCGCCGCTCGGTTGGCTGAGAAGGCTGCTGAGCAGCCGCGGCTGGCAGCAGCGAGGCCAGCAGCGCGCTGGGCACAGCCCCCGCGCCTGGAGGGCTGGCGGCGGCGCCCAGCAGCAGGCGCTGCTGGAGCGCCTGGAGCGCTGCGGCTGCGTGCTGCCCCTGCTGCGCCGACGCCGCGGCGGGCTCGCGCGGGGAGGCCTCCGCGGCCGCCGCCGCGCCCACGCCCTCGTGCGGCGTTGCGACCGCGGTCGCCGCGGGGGCCGGCGGCGAGGGCGACGGCGACTGCGGCGCGGCCGCGTGCGGGGCCTCGGCCTGCGCGCCTGCTGACGCGGCCGGCCCTTCGCCTGCCACTGGCGCGCCGGCCTCCCCGACCGCGCCGTTCATGGGGCCATCGAGCGCTGCGACTGCGGCTGCCGCGCGCCTCAGGGCTTGCAGCAGGCTGGTTGGGCTGGCGGCGGCGGCGGCGGCATCGTCCATCCCCACGGACGCGGCGCCGCTCGAGTCGAGGGCCGCCAGCGCGTGCGCAGCCCCCTTGACGGGCTGCCTTCTGGGCGGGCCCGCGGGCCCCTTGAGCAGTCTCGGGCGCAGGCGTGGGACCTTCCGGGGCGGTCGGCGAGCACCAGTGGCCGGGGGTGTTGTGATCCGAGCCAAAGTGCTTGCGCCCTGCCCCGCAAGCGCCGCGGGTGCGCTGGCGATTGATGGGGGGACGCCTTCGAATGTAGCCCCTTCAAAACCCGGCCGCCCCGCTTTGGAGGCTGCAAACACGGCCCGCGCCCCTTCCGCTCCCAGCTCGCTCTTGCAAGCACAGGCGTGTTTTGGGAAAGCGTGCGTGGAAAGTGCGCAGCGTGTGGATTCTCCGGCAAGGGGGCGATGCTTGGCGGGGCGGGCGCTTGCCAGAACTCGCGGGCGGCGGTGGCGCACCGCGCATGAGCGAGCGGCCGTGGCGCAGGCACTGCAGACCGGCGGTGACGCGCATGTTCCACGCAGCCGCTTGCCCGCAACTTGCGCCACCAACGCGATGCCATGCCATTGCGGCATTCGGCTCCGAATCCGAAGACCACAAGTCGCAGCCCACTTCTGCCAAAGCCACCGTGGCGCTGTCCCTGGTTCCAACGGATGGTGGCGCACCACTCGGCAGGGCGGTGTGCGGGAGGGCCTTTGGTGCGTGGATCGGCCGGGACCCCAGCCGCGAGGGATTGGGGCCCGCGCGCGCAGGAGAAGGAGCAGACCGGGCGGTGCGCGGCGAGTGACGTGTCGTGTGGCGCCGCCGCCGCGACGACGGGCTTATCAGCCGGGGCCAACATTGAGCCGCCATACCGCGAGCATCCCCTTGGCCTGAAACGGCATTCCATAACCCGCCCCGCGTGCAAAAAGGCTCAGGCCGCGACCGGCTTGCGAAGACCGCGCCCTGCGACCGCTGCTGTGCGATGCAGGTGTCGAGGAGGGCGGCGAACGCGTCCCAAATCACGACAGCAGCACCGCCGTTGGCACCGCCGCGCCGCCGCCGCCCCGGCGCGCCCAGCGCGCCTACCGCCGCCGCCGCCGCCGCGGCGCAACAGGCGGCTGCAGGCGGGGGCGGCACGGGCCGCCGGAGAGGAGCAGACACCCGCAGCCAGCGGCGACACCCGACGCCCGCAGCGCCACCGGCGGCCGGCGCGAGCGGCGGCGCCGGCGGCGCGGCCCCGCTGCGCCTCGCCGACACGCAGCTGCTGCGGTGGGAGCGCGAGGGCTGGCTTGTCACGCGCCGCTGCCTGCCCGCCGGCAAGGTGGAGGCGCTGCGACCGGATGTTGAGGCTGCCATCGAGTCGCGGAAGCTGGACGCGCTGCGGCACCGGTGGGTCGGGGGTGTCGGTGCGCGCCTCGCCCAGTCCACCGCCCCTCCGCAGCCGTGCCTGCCGACCCAACGCATGCGAGCAGCGTGCCAGCGCCCGAGTCGCGACCCACCTCCGCAACCAACACGCGTGGCGCGGCCACCCGCCCACGCCGCCTGCGACCGCGCAGGGTGCGCGTGCTGTGCGCCGGCGTAGACCCGGCCAGTGTGTCCAGCGCCGAGCAGGCGCTGCGGCTCATTCGCCGCCGCGGGACGGACGCGCTGGGCTTCCTGCAGTTCTTCAACCTCCACCGCGAGAGCGAGGCGGTTCGGCGCGTCGCGCTCGGCGCGCGGCTGGCGGGGGTCGCGGCGCAGCTGCTGGGCGCCAAGCGCGTGCGCCTGTTCCAGGACGCGGGTGCGCAGCGGGGGCCTCCTGGGGGGGGGGGGTGCTGGCGATTCCGCTTTGCCGGCCGTTGCCTTTCCAATGTGTGCCCAAGGGGTGGGGCAGCTGCGTGGCACGGCGGAGGGGCTGCCAGCAGATCTTCTGCGGTTTGCACACGGCTGCTGTTGCGCACACTGAGTCGAGGACCAGCTCGCAAGCACCCCAACACCGCCCGCCTTACCACCCCCGCTCCGGCAGTCTTTCTGAAGGAGCCCGGCTTCGACGCCACCAACTGGCACAGCGACCTGCGCATGACGCCGCTGGACACAAACTCCTACGTGACGGCGTGGGTGCCGCTGCGGCCCATCGCCGGCGGCGACAGCGACTCGGGCCTGGAGTTTGCCTCTGGCAGCCACCGGGACTTTGCCCTGCCTTTCTGGCACGACGTCTCGCGCGTCGGGGATCTGGGCGCGCGCGGGTACCGGCTGGAGGGCGCGGGCGCGATGGCGTGTGGGGACGTGTCGTGGCACCACGGCTGGACGCTGCACACCGCGGGGCCGCAGCCGCCGGGCTCGGCGCCGCGGCTGGCCCTGGCAGTCAGCTATTTCGCGGACGGGGCGCGGCTGCTGGACGCGGGCGGAGACGCCTCGATAAGGTGGGGGCGTGCGCTCGCCGCTGCACGCGTGTGCGGCGCGCGGCGCGGCTGCAGCGCTGCCTAGCTCTGAAACGGCCTCGACCACCCTGTCTAATCCGCCCCACTGGCAAACAACCCCTTCAGGCGCGAAAACCTGCACGACGAGGACGCCGAGGGGCACGGCGCCTGGCTCGCGGAGGTGAGCGGTGGCGCGCCCGCGCGGCACCCGCTGCTGCCCATCGTTTGGGATGCTGCAGCGCCGCGGCCACGGTAACACCGGCCCTTGCGGAACGGGCCGGTGGGCGGCGTTTGCGGGACGCTGGACGGCCACACACGCCGCCGAAGACCGGAAGTTTGACCGAGTGCGCGCGGTCCTTGTGGCAGCGCGGTGCGTAACGGGCGTTCAAAGACGCGTTCAGGTTTCAGCGACAGGCACGTGCAAAACGCAAGGAGCCCGCCGCGCCACTCAGAGATCGCCAGCTGCGCGCGCCCCCTTCACGCCCGACCAGCGCAAAACGGCCATGAGGCGCTACTCAGCGTTCTCGGGCTCGGCGAAGGGGCGGTCGGCCCTCCCGTGTGCTGCAGGCCCCCGGCCTCGGGCCCTGCGCCTCGCAGTGCGCGCCAACGCGGGCGAGAAGCCACCGGTGCTGCAGCAGAGCGGTGTGCCGACCACACCCGAGCGGCAGGTGCGCAGTGGACGAGGCAGACGGCGGCGCGATCAGGATGCGCGCGCGCCGCGCCGCGCCCTCGTGCACTGCAGCTTCGCGGTGGCGGGGAGTGTGTCACAATGCCAGCCGCCAATCGGCCCGATTCGTGCGCGCAAACGCCGCAGGTCGCGCAGGCTGCAGCGGCGGTGCAGAGCGCTTGGGAGGCGGGCGTCACGCGGCAGCGCGTGGAGCTGCTGCTGCCGCTCATCGGCGCCACAGACCTGGACGACTGTGAGCAGCGGGCTGGTGGAATCGGAAACCTGTCGCGTGTTTGGGGGAGTCGGTCGCTGTCGCACAACCAGCCCCCAAGATAGGGGCGGCGCCAGGCCCTGCGCGTCGCAGCACTGAACGCGCCCGCCAACCCTGCGCCTGCTCACCAATCGCAGGGCCCGGCGGCATCCGGCAGCAGTTCAAAGCGGCGCTGCCGCTGGTGGAGCAGCTGCTGCGCTCCCTCAAGCAGCTCGAAGGCCTCAAGGGGCCGCTCAAGGCGGAGATCTGGGACGACGGCGACGCAGTGGGCGCGTGGTGTGGCGAGTCCGGCCTGGTGGGTGCGGCTCGCGCGCGGCGGGTTGATTGGGTGGAGGTTGGGGGGCCACGTGCGTGAGGGGCTTGCGCGCCTGGGCCGCTGCATCGCTGCGCAGTGAAGTTCGGCCGCAATGGAGCGCCGAAAACGCTGCTGATGCTGCCCCTCAACATACCGCAGGGCGCGGTGCTGTTCCCGACCGCGCCGACGCTGGAGCGTCTGCAGAAGCTGGCGGCGAGCAGCAAGCTGCTGCTCATCATCAACCCGCAGGTCAGGGCCCGCTTGGCCGGCCTGGAAGGCGGGCTGCATTGCTGCAGGCGCCTGCCATGCATTGTGGGCGGATGATGCATTGCGTCCCCATCCCTCGGTTCCCAAGCCGACCCCGCCCTGCCCTGCCCCGCCCCGCGCTGCTCCCCGCAGTGGGAGGTCCAGGCGGGCATGACTTCGGACTTTGGCTTTGGCGACCGCAAGCGCCAGCGCCTCGAGTTTGTGGACTCCTTCCCCGACACCTACTGCCTCAAGCAGATCCGCGTGCAGGGGGACGAGGTGCGCGTGCTGTACGCCCACCCGGGGCAGTGGCGCGTGTTTGTCGTGCCGCGCGGCGGCGACACCCCCAAGCTGCTGGCCAGCCGGGGCGCGAGGCCGACCTACAAGGAGATAGAGGAGATCCTCAAAACGGCCTATCCCGAGGCTGCGGTCAACAAAAACTGGTTTGACCGGCTGCGGGACGAGGCAGCATGGGTGCAGGACTCGCTCAAGCAGCAGCCGCCGCGGCAGTGAGCGGGGTGCTGGCGGGCAGCTGGCGCCGCGAAGAGTTGCTGGCCTGTGCTCTGTTTGACTGCGTGCCGCGCACGAGGGACGTTGAGTGAGTTTTCGGTGTTCGTGTTTGGCAGCGGTTTCAGCTGGCATTTTTCGGCGCAGTGTAAAGTTTACTTTATGGCAGCTTCGCGCGTTGGCAGTCCTTCAGCAGCCAGCCGCGGCCACTTGTGCGTCACCCGCTTCAGCCAGAGCGCGCCGCAGCGACTCGATTTCGGCGTCTCGGCCCCGCAGCGCCGCGCTCAAGCGCATCAGCTGCTCGTCCATCGCGGCCAGCGCCCCCGCCACGCTGCAGCCGTCCAGCTGCTGCCGTTGCTGCAGCTCCAGCCGCGCTGCAGCCAAGTCCTGCTGCAGCCGCGCCGCCTGCCCGCGCAGCGCCTCGGCCTCCGCAGCGGCGGCCCGCGCCCTTGCCTCGGACGCGGCAAGCTGCTCGGCATGCAGAGCGCGCAGCTGCTCCAGCTTGGCCGTGCAGCTGGCGGCCAGTTGTGCCTCTTGGCGCGCGTGGCTCGCGGCCGCGGCGTCGAGCGCCCGCTCCAGGTCCTGGATCCGCTCCTCCCTCGCTTCAACGGCGCTGCGGCGAGGCGGGCAGAGGCGGAATGCAGCACTCGGTTGTTTGGCACAGTCTGCCCACAACCAGCGAGATCGACAGCTCTTGTGCAGTGCTGGTTCAACCGCGCCCCGCCGCGCGCACCTTTGCAGGTGCGCGATCGTTGTTGCCATCGGCTTCGCCGTTGCCGGCTGGGCGCTCGCCAGCAGCGCAGCGCGGCGATGCAGCAGCGGCTCCGGCGGCGCGGCAGCCAGCGGAGCGCAGTCTGCTCGAGGCAAAAGCTTACCGGACCTCATCGCGCACCGCAGGCCCGCTGAAACGTTCGTGCGGCTCCGGACAGCGGTCAGCGGTTCGCGAAACGCGTTGACGCGCTTGAAGGACAGTTTTGCGCGGCTTTACACCAGTACAAAAGGAAAGCTAGCTGGGTAGGCGCGCCAACGCGTTTTGAGCAATGCCAGCGTGCCGCCAGGGGCCGCTTGCCTGCCGCGCCGCCCGCCTGATCACCGCTTCTTGTAGACGCACGCGCGCAGCGGCGGCCACTTGATGCCGCCGCCGCCGCCGCCGCCCTCGCCCTTCTTGCGCAGCAGCATCGTCACAAACATGCGGTTGGACGCGTCCTGCTTGACCAGCTTGAACCCCAGCCGCCGCAGCGCCTCGATGAACGGCCCAAAGTCCTCGCGCCCCGCCTCCGCCGCGAAGCGGCTGCGCACCTCCGCAATCCACAGCCAGCCGCCGGGCTTGAGCACGCGGTGCGCCTCGACCAGGAAGCTTCCGTAGTCTGTGCCCATCAGCGAGAGGCTGAACACCGCGGCGTCGCAGCCGGCCGCGGGCAGCGGCGTCGCCGCCATGTTGCAGGCGACAACGCCCGGCGCGGTCGCGACGAGGTCGAGGGAGTGCACGGTCTGCGGCGTTGCGGGGTGGGCGGGTCTTTAGGCCACAATTCGGCCGGCCGGCACTTTGGTGGAGCGGGTTGGTGCTTCGAGCCTCGGCATGGGCTCCAGCAAGGGGCAGCTGAACCGCCAGCCCGCCCTGCCCCTTCCGCCGCTGTTGCTGCTGCCGCTGCCGCCGGTGCAAGCACGCCACGGCCCCTCCCAAGCCAAAGCCAAGCCAGAACACAAACCGGGCGCCGCTCCTGCGCGCACCTGCTCGACGCTGGCCGCCAGCTTGGCGTCGCCGCAGCCAAAGTCGGCCACCACCGCGTCCCGCGGCAGCGCGGCCTTGACCCACTCGACGGCCACGTCCACGGGCTGCAGCGGCCAGCCGCGCACCTGCTGCTGGAAGCCGTCGTGGTAGGCCCCAAACAGCTCTGGCTGCCCCGCCATCAGGGTGAACGCGTCGGCGCCGGGGCGCGTGTAGAGCGCCTCGTTCAGCTGCCGGAAGTGGCCGCCCTGGAGGCGCGCGCGCATCTTGTCCAGCAGCTTGGAGCCGCCGCCGCGCGGCTGCTGGGGCTGCTGAAGCTGCTGCGGCTGCTGGGGCGCCGCCTGCTGCTGCTTCGGCTTGGCTGCGACAGGCTGCTGTTTGGCGGTTTGCTGCTTTCCCTGCTTTTTGCTGCTGCTGGGAGCCGCGGCCTCGTCATTCGACGGCTGCTGGCGCTCCTGCTTGGACGGCTGCTGCTGCTGGGACTGTTGCTGCTGCTGCTTTTGCTTCTTCTTCTGCCGCTGCTCAGGCTCCTCCTCCCGCACGTGCACGGGCTGCTTTTGCTTCTGCTGCTGGGCCTGCTTCTGCTGCTGGGGCTGCGCGGCCTGCTGCTTGGGGGGCTCGTCGCCATCGGGCTGCTGCTTGAACTTGTTTTTGCTCTTCTTTGTGCGCGCTGCCCCGTCCTCCTGCTTGGCCGGCAGCTGCTCGGCGTTGGGCGCCCCCTTCTGTGCCTGCTGCTGCTCGCGTGCCTGCTGGCCCTCCTGCTTCTGCTCGCGTGCCTGCTTTGGAGGCTGCTGCTGCTGCTGCACCTCCCCCTGGGCCTGCTCCTGCTGGTGTTGCTGCTGCTTGAACTTGTTCTTGCTCCTTTTCGCCTTGGGGCCGCCGCCGCCGCCGGCGTCCGCCCCAGCCGCCGCGGCCGCCGTCTGCCGCTGCTGCTTTTCGTCGGCCTTGCCACCTGTTGAGGGGTGCAGACGCGTTTGTTAGGCTTCAAGCGCATCGTGCAAGGCCTCACAGCCGTCGCTGGGGCAGCAGCAGCAGCGCACGCACGCTCGCGCCGCCGGCGCGCGCGCGGGCGCGTGCGCGCACCCGCTGCAGCGGCCGCCGTTCCCGCCGCTGCGGGCTTGCCCAGCCGCACGGGCTTGAGCAGCGCCTCTTCGATGACGAAGAGCTCCTTGTGCTTGCGCTTCTTGGCCGTTTTGGCGTTGGTAAACGACTTGGGCAGGCGGGGATAGCCGTCGAGGGCTTCTTCGCCCCACCCCGCGTCCCCCACGCCCCAGTCCATGGTGGTCATGGCTGCTGACGAGTCGTGTGCGGTTCCGCGAGGTGTTTATGGCTGAACAGAGCCAGGCGCGGCGCTATTTTTGGCTCTTGCGCACACCCGGGTGCCGAAGCGGCCTGGATCGCGGCCTTTTTCGGCCCCGGCTGGCAAATGCCGGTATGTATGGCAGAGGCAGTCGTTTTCGCGCACGCGGCGCCACCAGAAAAGCAGGCCCTCACGCGGCCCGCCCCCAAACCATGCTCACCGGCGTGGCAAGGCACAAGGGCGACGTCCTGTTCGATGTAAACCATCAAGTGGAGCCGGGTGCGTGTGGCATCGGGGCGCGAGCGGGCTGACCGGCGGCGGGCGCCCGAGCGCAGCGCGGCGGCAGCTGCGGCGGCGGGCGCGCTGCTGCGGCTGCCGCCGGCGGCAGGCAGCACTGAGCAGCGAGCGGGCCGCAGACGACACGCGCGCGCCCCGCCCCCCGCCCACACAGGTGGCAAGCTGTCGGACGGCATCGTGGCGCTCAAGGCCAAGGCCATGGCGGGCATCAACGCGTATATCGCGGCGCACAACCTGCGGAGCGACGACGGTGCGCGGGGGCGGGCTGGCGAGCAGCGCGCGGTGCGCAGCGGAAGCGCCGCCCCTGTGGAGCACTCACGCACGGCCCTCCGCCTGCCCCAATCCCCCCCCAAACCCCCCGCAGTGGATGTGATGGAGGAGGACGGCGGCGGCGAGGACGGCGCTGAGGGCGGCGACGGTACAGCAGCGGCGAGAGGCGGGCAGAAAAAGGGGACCAAGCGAAAGCACCCCTGACGCTGGCCGGTGAGCAGCTCGGGAGCAGCGGGACGACCGCAGCCGGCGCGCCCGCGGGCTGCTGAGATATGCAGCTGCAAAACATCCGCGGGCGGTTTGACCTGGTCAATGCTCAATGGCGGGGCAGCGCCAAAGGCCGTTGTAAAAGCGGCCGCCGCCCCGAAATCGCATTTCGCAGCAGCAATGGCCGCCAATGGTGCACGGGTATAGGGAGTGCGCGCCCTGAGCAGGGCCCGCACCAGCATCCAGCGCCAGCGACATTGCGACACCGGCGCACCGCGCGTCGCTGGCGCGTCGAAGGGCGTGCTCTTCGCCCTCAAAGGCAGTCTGCTGGAAATGAAATGCTCTGTAGACGAATTCACGCTACCTGTGTGCATAAAGCCGGCATCTCCGTCCCCTCGCCAGTCGCCTCCCCTGCGATCTCGGCCAGCAGGCGCGCCTGCAACCCGCCCCGCCGGCCCGGATTGGCGGGGAAGGTGCTCACGTATCGCCTGGCGCAGCATGCTGGCCAGGCGGGGGGCCGCACCCGCAAGCACTTGGCGCGCAGCGAGGCCAGCAGGGCCCCGGGGCCTTGCGGCAGCGCGCGCGAGCCAACGGGCCAGCGTTCAAGAGCAATCGGGGGCTAGAGCCAGCGATCACAGCCTGCTGCGGAAGCTCTGCGGCCTAGGTGCGCGGCGGTTCGAGGCAGCAGCGTCGACGCTGCCGGTCCGCTGCGCTCTGCACGCCGCGTTGTCACTCCGCGCCCCCGCCTGCGGCGCGCCCCGGCCGCGGCGCCGCCCGCACAACCGTGCCGCCGCCGCCGCCGGCCCCCACTCAGAAGACGACGGCGACGGCGAGGCCATGGAGCTGCCCAGCCCCGGCGGCAGCGGCTCCCTCAGCCACGGCGGCGACTCGCGGCGCCGCGCCTCGGTGCCGCGCCGCTCCTCCGCGGCGACGGGCCAGGAGATCGCCTGCCCCAGCCTGGTGGTGTTCTCCGGCGGCACCGCGTTCAACAGCCTGGCGGGCCACCTGCGGCAGCTGACGACGCGCGTGGCGCACGTGCTGCCCGTTTCGGATGACGGCGGCTCGACGGCGGAGATTGTGCGCGTGCTGGGCGGCCCCGCGGTGGGCGACATCCGCTCGCGCTGCCTGCGGCTGGCAGACGACCACGGGGAAGAGGTGTGCGGCAGCAGCTTTCTGGGGCGGGGGAGCGTTTTTGCAGTCTTGGTGGTTTCGGGGCCTTGCTGCAGAGCCGAGGCGGGTTGCGCACGCCTGCTGCAAGCCTGCTGCAAGCCTGCTGCACACGGCGGGCCCGCTCTGCACACGGCCCCCCTAAACGCGCATTGGCGCAGCCTCCCGGTGCTCCGCCCACCCCCGCCCCCTCCACCCCGCGCCCCCTGCCGGCCGCAGGCGCGCGCCGTGAAGCACCTCCTGGCGCACCGCCTGCCGCAGGCCGACGCGGCGGCCGCCAAGGCGGAGTGGTACCAAATAGTCGAGGGCCAGCACGCGCTGTGGGACGGCGTGAGCGAGCCCTACAAGCACATGATCCGGTCCTTCCTGGTGCACTTTCAAATGCAAATCCTGTCGCACTCCACGGAGCAGTTCAACTTTGCAAACGGCAGCATAGGTGGGGGTGGGGCTGGGAGCGGTGTGGCAGGGGGGGCTGTGCACCGTACGCAGGCGGGTGCGCGCGCTCCTCGTCGGTGCGCGTGCTCCGCGCGCTTCCAAATTAGCCCATGCACCCACCCACCCACCCACCCACCCACCCGCTTTTTGACTTTGACCCATCAACAACAACAACCACAGGAAACTTCTTCTTTGCTGGCTCCCGCACCTTCTTCCGCTCCCTTGAATCCGCCATATTCCTTTTCAGCCGCGTGGCGCGCATCCCTGAGGGATCGATTGTGAGCCGCTCAGGGCCGCTCGTGCACGCCCACGTGCTCTGCCCATGCGCTCAGGGCCGGTCGGCAGCTTGCGCAGTTTGGCCTGCCCAACCCCGCTACCGGCAGCTGCCGGCGGCCCGCACAAACGCCCAGCCCCCCTCCTCACCCCCAGGTTCTGCCCGCTATTTGTACTGAGGAGCGCATCACTCTGGGCGCAGAGCTGGAGGACGGCACTGTCATCAAGGGCCAAAACACCATCAGTCACCCCACCAGCAGCACCAGCACCGGCGGCGGCGACGGCGGCGACGGCGGCGGCGACGGCGGCAGCAGTAGCAGCAACGGTGCGCATGGCTTTGGGGTGCAGGACTCCTGCACCCCAAAGCTGTTGGCATGGCTGTGGCAGCGGCTGGCAGCGGCCCGCCGGGCCCGCAGTTTCCGTGCTTTTGTGACCGCGCGCCGCTCGCCCAACAACCTCCAGGCCACTCCCGGGTCGTCGACAAAACGGGCGACCACCCGCCCCTGCCGTCGCCGATCCGCCGCGTGTTCTACCTGTCACAGGAGGGCACGGGGCAGGAGCACGAGGTCTACCCGCCGCCAAACCCCAGGTGCGCGCCTGCAACCCGCGGGGCGGAGCGGGTACGGCGAAACCGCCCCACCAAGGGCGGCAAGGCGCTTGGCATCGGCATTTGCAGCGCCGCCGCCCTCCTCTCCCCCAAACCAATCGACCGCCGCCCCTGCCCCGCCCGCCCCGGCAATGCCGTCGCCAGGATCCTGTCCGAGGTGCGCGACGCGGACGCCATTTTGTACGGCATTGGCTCGCTGTACACCAGCATCTGCCCCTCCCTCATCCTGGACGGCGTGGGCGAGGCGATTGCGGCGCGGCCAGACACGCTCAAGGTGCGGCCCAACCCCTGCGGCGCAGCCCCTTGGGCGCAGCCCCTGCCGCAAGCTGCTGGGGGCGATCTCGGGCGCCTGCCTCTCAAAGTCCCGCAGCCATGGCCTCGCGAGATGCTGCTGTTTCGTCTGTCTTTTCTCCCCAACTGCTCCCCCCCCAAAAGCTACCTAAACACCACATGAACGCGTGCCCGCCCGCCTCCCCGCCCGCCTCCCCGCCCGCCTCCCCGCGCAGATCATGCTGCTCAACGGCTCCCACGACCGCGAGACCAGCAGCACGGGCGCCCACGACGGCCGCATGCGCGCCAGCGACGTGGTCGCCGCCGTCGCCGACGCGCTCAACCGGCGGCGCGGGCGGCGCGGGCAGCCGCTGCGCAACTCGCCCGGCGCGTACGTCAGCGTTGTGGTGGTGCCGCGCGGCTCGAGCGTGGAGGTGGACGGCGACGCGCTCGAGCTCATGGGGGTGCGGGAGGTGGTGGAGGTGGACTCCGCCACAGACGCGGAAGGCCGCTGCGTGTACGACCCCGACGCGCTCGTGCTCGCGATCGGGAAGCTGCTGTTTGAGCGCGGCGTGCTGGCGTGCATGTGATGCCCGGTAACACACGCCGGCGGCGGCGGCGGCGGCGGCGGCGGCGGTCTTCCCCGTTCAGCAGGGCTGCAGCGGAAAAGAGGCAAGGGCGCCGGTCGAGGCTGGCAGCTCGAAAAAGCGGGGGTGCACTTTGCGTTGTGCGCCGCCGCCCGCGCGCACAGCCGCCGCCACCTGGCAGGTCGCCGCCAAGCAGTCCCGGGCGCGTGCGGTTATTTCGGAAGCTCTTTGGGCCGTTTAAACCCCGGTTGACGCAGGCGGAGGCCCCCGTGGACGCGCCGTTGGCGGCCGGAAGCGACGTCAAATTCGGCCAAAGTGCGATCATCGATGCCCCCTGCGCCAGTCCCGGATTTCTAATCGATCGAACAACTTTCTGGTCGAACCGTCGAGACAATGGCGGCCCTGCGCGCGACCAGCATGGCCCAGATCAGCTGTGTCAGGCCCGCCAGGCTGATGGCGGCCCGCCCCGTGCAGGTGAGGCATCCGGAGGTACCGCGCGCTTCGCATTGGGGGGGTCGCTGCGGCCAGCGGCATCGCCTGCAGCCGGGCGTTCCGCGCAAAACCCCTTGTGAGCAAGCCCTTTTTCCCCCGATCGCGCAGGCGCCGCTTATCGGCGGCAGGGGACTCGTTTCTCCCCTGCTGGTGCGGCCCCAGTGGATGGCCGCGCCCCTGGCCCGCCGGAGCCTGGAGTGCCGCGCCGCTGAGGAGTCCAAGCA